>CAUYLG010026212.1:0-167097 GCA_963573385.1 Cacajao melanocephalus | reverse complement strand
CGCGCTGGTTTCTGCAGAGTACAGGGCAGGTGCCCCCACCAGCACAACCCATCGGCCACACCGCCCGAAGCATTGCTTTTTTTTTTTTTTTTTTTTTTTGCAATAGAGTCTTACTCTGTCACCCAGGCTGGGGTACAGTGGCACCATCTTGGCTCACTGCAACATCCACCTCCCGGGATCAAGCAATTCTTCTGCCTCAGCCTCCCAAGTAGCTGGAATTATAGGCATGTGCCTATAATTTCTGTGTTTTTAGTAGAGACGGCGTTTCACCACATTGGTCAGGCTGATCTTGAACTCCTCTGGACCTTGTGATTTGCTGGCCTCGGCCTCCCAAAGTGCTGGGATTACAGGCATGAGCCACCACACCCAGCCACGGAGCATTGCTTCTGACTGCAGGCTCAGGACATTCACGCCACACGTGCTCCTGTGCAATAGTTCCTGGGGAAAGCCAAAGGCGTCCCTTCCAGTGGGAGCCAGCGACTGGTACACAGGAGGGCCCTCGGGGTCAGGAGCTGTGGAGCCCTCCTCTGGGGTGGGAATTCAAGGGATCTTGGCCACAGGGCATGGCGTGTGGGCTCAGAGCCGGCCGTGACCTACCCGTGCATGATACTTACACTTTGCTGTTCTAGGAACCCACGCATCAGTTTTCCTTATCTGCTGAAAAAGACATGCATTAGAGGGATTACTCAGGTGGGAGGAGGTCAGGAGTCCCTCAGTGTGAGCCGTTTCTCATGGGCAAATGTGGGGTATCCATGCTGGGCCCCTCCCCGTGTGGATGGCTGAGCGGTGCTTTGAGCTGGAGCTGTGGTCGCATCCCACGATGCAGGAACGGCTCCCAGGAGACAGGCAGTCCTGCCTGCAGGAAGCAACGTGTCCATCCTCAAGCACTGATGTGCCTGTCCACTGGGGCGGTCACCTGGGTACCTGTGGGGCCGAGGGCAGACTGCACACCTGGGCTGAGGCCTCCTTCTCTTTTTTTTTTTAAAAGATGAGTTTTAACCATGAAGGCCAGGCTGGTCTTGAACTCCTGTCCTCAGGTGATCCACGCACCTCAGCCTCCCAAAGTGCTAGGATTACAGGCGTGAGCCACCGCGCCCGGCCCCGTGGCCTCCTTCTCATTCATGTTTGTCTCTTGCTCAGGAGCTGATCTACGACTGGCTCTAATTGCAGCTTAATAAGCCTGTGGGGGAGGAGTGGGAAGGTGGGGACGTGACAAGCCCTACCTGCCAGGGTGTCCTGGTGGTGGTGGCCGAGCACCCTGGCCTGAATAGCTGGGAGCTCATGCAGGAGACGCTGGGAAACGAGGCTGTGACGTTGCAGGGAGGGAGGGGCGGGGCACTCTGAACAGCGATGCAGGAGCAACACAGCTGTGGGCTGCTGTGTCCCTCCCCACGCCTCGCCTGTATCTGGGATGCAGCACCCACAGGTGTCACGGGTCTGGGGAGCTGAACCCCCACAGGAACTGGCAGTGGGAAGGTGGGGGCCACTGAGGTCATAGCAACGATCCCTGACAGTGTAGGGGCAGGGGGCTTGCAGGGGGCTGGCGGCGCCCTGTGTGGACAGCTGTCGGGACCTGCCAAGCACTGCGCCTGGTGATCTTCAGGCCTTGTGCCAGTCCCTGGGGAGAAGCCGTCCACCAGGGGCTTCAGGGAGAGTGGGCAGATGTCGAGGGAAGCCCGAGGCCCCACGCCTGGCCCCCTCGTGTCTGAGTCCCCATGGTTTCTCTGCCTCTAGGCTATGCCCACTGGAAGGGCCAAGTGCTGAATTCAGATGAGCTCCAGGAGTTGTACGAAGGCCTGAAGCTGAACAACGTGAATCAATATGACTATGTGCTCACAGGTGGGTGCCGGAACAAGCTGCCGCAGGGGCCTGCGGACCCCCTCCAGCCAGGGTGGGCTGAGGGAGGCCCGGAGCACCCCCGCCCTGGCCCATCTCCCATCCCTGCTTCTTCAAGGAGGGCCTTGGCGTGAACATGACCTATACATGTTCAAAGGTCACATATAAGGGTGGGCACAGGGATTGAACCTGTAATCCCAGCACTTTGGGAGGCCTAGGAGGGAGGCTTGCTTGAGGGCAGGAGTTGGTCCTGGCCACACTGTGCCTGCCTGGACAATGACTGCCCTGGCAATGCCAAGTCGCCCCTCCTCCTGCGGCCACACTGAGGTTCCAGTGCCCAGGGGAGAGTGTAGGTGGGATGTTGGGAGCACTGCCCGGGGAAGGGCAGGTGGGTGGGACACTCAGGTAGGTGACGGGCTGTTACCTAGTACACTGACATCCTTTGTCAACTTTCTAGTTAAAAACAAATTGTATTTCAGGCCAGGTGCAGTGGCTCACGCCTGTAATCCCAGACTTTGGGAGGCCAAGGTGGGCCGATCAGAGGTCAGGAGTTCTGGACCATCCTGGCCAACATGGTGAAACCCCGTCTCTGCTAAAATTACAAAAACTAGCCAGGTGTGGTGTCAGGAGCCTGTAGTCCCAGCTACTCGGGAGGCTGAGGCAGGAGAATTGCTTGAGCCTGAGAGGCGGAGGTTGCGGTGAGCTGAGATTGCCCCACTCTCCTCCAGCCTGGGCGAGAGTGAGACTCCATCTCAAAAAAAAAAAAATGTATTTCTTTACATATTTATGTTTTATTTTTTTGAGACAGGGTCTCACTCTGTGGCCCAGGCTGGAGTGCAGTGGTGCAATCACTGCTCACTGCAACCTCAACCTCCTGGGCCAAGGTGATCCTCCCACCTCAATCTCCCAAGTAGCTGGGACTAAAGGTGTGCACCACAATGCCTAGCTAACTTTTTTTTTTTTTTGTAGCGACAGGGCTTTGCCATATTGCCCAGGTTGCTCTTGAACTCCTGGGCTCAAGAGATCCACCTGTCTTAGCCTCCCAAAGTGTTAGAATTACTTTGTGTGTTAGTGGTGTGAGCCACTGCACCCAGCATCAGTACATGTTCAAAGGTCATATATAACGGTGGGTACAGGGGCTCGAACCTGTAATCCCAGCACTTTAGGAGGCCTAGCGGGGAGGCTTGCTTGAGGGCAGGAGTTCAAGACCAGCCTGGGCAACAGAGTGAGACCCCTGTCTCTACAAAACATTTTTAAAAAATAAATTAGCTGGGCATAGTCCCAGGTACTTGGGAGGCTGATGTGGGAGGACTGCTTGAGCCTGGGGGTTCAAGGCTGCAGTGAGCCGTGATTGAACACGGCACTGTGGGCTGGGGGACAGAATGAGACTCTGCCTCTAAATAAATAAATAAGATTACATTCAAGTGTCATGGGCAAATGTAGGGTATCCATGGTGGGCGCCTCCCCGTGTAGGTGGCTGAGCGGTGCTTTGAGCTGGAGCAGTGGTCGCTGTGGAGCTGTGGACCCCGCCCTCCCGCCCCGCCCCTCCCTGCCCCCCGTGCAAGGTGTGCTGCTGGTGCTTATCTTTCTTGGAGCCACCGTTGATCGTGGTCAGCCTCCTGTTTTCCGAGGGTAACCTGGTTCTCCCCCCGCAGGTTATACGAGGGACAAGTCGTTCCTGGCCATGGTGGTGGACATCGTGCGTGAGCTGAAGCAGCAGAACCCCAGGCTGGTGTACGGTAGGCAGGGGTCCACCCCTGGGCCTGGCTGTGTGGCTCACACAGGGTGGGGCTGGCCTGGGAGCCGGGGAAGGGACGTGTCAGCCTCCTGCCTCCTGCTTCCTCTGCGCCCCTCCATGCCCTGCGTCTCCTGGCCAGTGAGCTGCATCTGCTAGGCCTCTGAGGATGTGGGCCTGCTGAAGTCTGCAGGCTAGAAGCGTTTGCTGGTGACCCTGGTGTCTTGTGTGGCTGGTGGGCGACAGGAAGCGGTGTCAGTGTGCTCACATAGCGGGGCTGCTGTGTGAAGGCCTTGGGGCTCAGGCAGCACCATTGTGTGACTACACTGACTTTAAAGGCGGAGGGGGCAAGGGGCCACACCCAGGCAAGGCCAGGCTGGGGAGTGGGGGAGGGGAGGGTCACACCCAGGCAGGGCCAGGCTAGGTAGTCGGAGTGGAGAGGCAGGGCCACACCCAGGCAGGGTCAGGCTAGGGAGTGGCCAAGTCTTCGGGGTCATCTGCCTAGATGGGTCTTTCCTCAGAGGCCAGGCAGCGCTGGGCCCATCTTGCCGCCTGGGAGAAGGGGCAGTGTCACCCAGCCTGGCAGACAGGCTCACTCTGGGGCGCAGGTCTCCTGGGCAGCAGGAGGGCAGGCCTGCCCCCGAGCATGGTTTGCCACACTGTGTACCATTGCCCAAAGGGAAGGTGCTTGTTGGGACAGATGTGTAAGGCCTGGGTTGTGTGTGCTCCGGCCCCGGACGAGGAAGGGAGCCACTGCAGCTGCTTGGGTGACAAGCAGTGGTGAATAGCACCCCACAGCAACGAGGGTGACTGCCATCAAACCCCATAGCAACGGGGGTGACTACCATCAAACCCCACAGCAACTGGGGTGACTGCCATCAAACCCCACAGCAACGGGGGTGACTGCCATCAAACACACAGAAAATAGCAAGTGTGGGCGAGGATGGGAAACCCTCACGCTGCCGGTGGGAACATGGCAGGGCGTGGCCACTGTGGAAAACAGGCTGGGAGTTCCCCAACAAGCAGAACACAGACACCATGCGACCAGCAAATCTGCGCTGGGTCAATATCAGAGAGAGCTGAGAACAGAGACTCAAGCAGACGCGCGTATACCCACAGCCATAGCAGCGTTATTCCAGTGACCAAGGTGGAGACAGGCTGTGTCCATTGATGGGTGACAGACAGACAAAATGTCTGTGTGCACAGTGGAGTACGACTTAGTCTGGAAAAGGAAGGAAATTCCACTCCGCATTGTGAATGAGCCTGGAGGATGCGATGCTCTGTGAAAGAAGCCACACGCCAAAGGGCAACTGCTACGTGCTTCCGTTACCTGAAATATCCAGGAGAGGCCAGTTCATTGTTCATCGAGGTAGAGAGCAGAATTAAGGCTGGGTGCAGCGTCTCACGCATTTTGGGACGTCATCCCAGCACTTTGGGAGGCTGAGGCAGGTGGATCACCTGAGGTCAGGAGTTCAAGATAAGCCTGGCCAACACGGTGAAACCCCATCTCTACTAAACATTAAAAAATTAGCTAGGCGTGGTGGTGCACACCTGTAATCCCAGCTACTCGGGAGGCTGAGGCAGGAGAAGAGCTTGAACCCAGGAGGCAGAGTTTTCAGTGAGCTGAGATCACACCGTTGCACTCCAGTCTAGGTGAGAGAGCAAGACTCCGTCTCAAAAAAAATAGAGAAAGGAGACTCGATGTTACCAAGGCTTAGGCAGGGGAATACAGAGTGCGCATTTGACAGGGACAGAGTTGCGTTTGGGAAGATGAAAGTGCTTTGAGGGTGGATGGCGGCCACGGTTGTACAACAGTGGGAACCTCTTCACTGCCCCTGAGTTGCCTAATAATGGTTAAACTGGCAAAGATTAAGGTATATATTTTTTACTACATTAAAAAGTTAAATTTAAAAAGAGAAGAATATCTGCTTCAACTTGGCCGCTTAAAAAAGAAAAAAGCCAAATGCAGTGGCTCACGCCCAAAATCCGAGCACTTTGGGAGGCTGAAGTGGGAGGATCGCTTAAGCCTAGGAGTTCAAAACCAGCCCAGGCAACATAGTGAGAACCCATCTGTACAAATCATTTGCAAGTTAGCTGGGTGTGGTGGCACATGCCTGTGGTCCCAGCCACTTGGGAGGGTGAAGCAGGAGGATCGCCTGAGCCTGGAAGATTGAGTCTGCAGTGAGCCATGATTGCACCACTGCACTCCAGCCTGGGCAACAGAGCAAGATCCTGTCTAAAATTTAAAAAGGGGCGAGGGGAGAAAGAAATGTTGAGGGCTTCTTACTTGTCAGCTGTGTAGCCCTTGCTGATAAGATGCTCTGTGCCTCTGCAGTGTGTGATCCGGTCCTGGGTGACAAGTGGGACGGCGAGGGCTCCATGGTGAGTAATTTCATGCGTGTGGTTTAAAAGTACAGTGAGTGGAGCTCTTCCTGTCCAGCTGGAAGACAGGCCCACGTCTCTAAGTGTCTAACTTGGTGAGACTCCTCTGTCCAAGGGAAAAGAGACAAACCTTGTTAGGAAGAAGGAAGGGGACCCACATGTGTTTTGGAAAGCACCAGACAGTAGATCAATATGTAAGGCTTTGCCGGCGCACGGCTCTGCCACGGCCGTTCCTGTTAGAGCACAGAAGCCACCACCGGTGAGAGGTGCACAAACAGATGACGATTTTCTTTTTTTTTTTCTTATTGAGACAGAGTCTCGCTCAGTCACCCAGGCT
The DNA here is from genome assembly GCA_963573385.1 of Cacajao melanocephalus. Classification (NCBI taxonomy): domain Eukaryota; kingdom Metazoa; phylum Chordata; class Mammalia; order Primates; family Pitheciidae; genus Cacajao; species Cacajao melanocephalus. The sequence continues at coordinate 160,807 of CAUYLG010026212.1, read as the reverse complement.
GGAGTGCAATGGCACAATCTCGGCTCACTACAACCTCCGCCTCCCAGGTTCAAACAATTCTTATGCCTTAGCCTCCCGAGTAGCTGGAATTACAGGCGTGCGCCACTGCACCCAGCTAATTTTTGTATTTTTACTAGATAGGGTTTCACCATGTTGGCCAGGCTAGTCTCGAACTCCTGGTCTCAAGTGATCCACCCGCCTCGGCCTCTGAAAGTGCTGGGATTATAGGTGTGAGCCACCACACCCAGCCATGAATGACTGTTTTCTAATAAATTTCATTTGTGGACACTGAAATTTGAATTTTCTATAATTTTTATGTGTCAAAAAATGTCATTCTTTTTTTGACTTTTTTTTCGCCCTAACCATTTAAAAATGTAGAAAGCATGCTGGGTGCAGTGGCTCACGCCTGTAATCCCAGCACTTTGGGAGCCCAGGCATTCAAGATCAGCCTGGGGAACGTGGCAAAACCTCACCATCTGTAATCAAAATATAAAACAATTAGCCAGGTGTAGTGGCACCCAGCTACTTGGGAGGCTGAGGTGGGAGGATTGCTTGAGCCCAGGAGGTGGAGGCTGCAGTGAGCTGAGGTCGCACCAGTACACTCACTCCAGAGTGAGACCCTGTCTCAAAAAACAAATCTAGAAACCGCTCAGCCTATGAGCTGTGTCGTAACAGCAGCAGCTGCAGCCTCCAGACCTTGACATGGGATCAGGTAGATGGAGAACAAATCCACGGTGGCCAGCCCAGAAGCCTAGAATTTTGAGGCGGGAGGAGCCCCAGGTCACCCTGCCCGTGGGTTTTCAGCCCACCCATTCCGCGCCCAGGCCGGTTCAGCGTCCGCCTTCATTGTCGTGCTAGCGTGTGTGCTGCACATTCACTCAGCACACTGGGCTTCTCCACCGCCACAGGACACGCTCGGCCTGTGCCCTCCCCGCCCCGCCAGGTCGGGGGTTGAAGTCAGGCTGTGTGTCGCTGGGTGTCTCATGAGTGGGTGTGCTGGTCTGCTCAGCGTCTGTGTTTGTCCACTGTCTCCCGTGCTTGTTCTCCGGAAGGTTCCGTGCCCCGCACCCGCCCCAGCTCACAGCCCTCTGCCTTCCCTTCACGGTGCTCCCTGGCGTGGGCTCTGCTGACCCTCGGCAGACGCTCGTGTTTGGATCGCGAAGAGTTGGGGCCACTGTCCAGTGCAGTGTGGCTAAGGGATCTGGCCGCGTATACCCACGGCCATAGATGTTGTCACATTTGTTTTCCTGAACGACAGTGGCCTAAACGCGAGCCCCTGTCTCAGACGGGCAGTCATTTATATCTTCTGTTTCCGTGAGGTCAGAGGGGTGTGTTGGGCCTCCCTACCCAAAACGGGGCTCTATAAAGAGCTCTCCTTCCATTTTCTGGTCCGGGGATGGGGGACTCCAGGCACCGCCCGCTCATCCTTGGTGCCTCCTAAGCCGTGTCACAGCATGGTCACAGCAGCTGGTACGTGGCCACCTCGCGTGCTCTGAGCACCATGTGCAGAGGTGCCTCCTGCAGGGCCCTGATCTCCAAGGGAGGTTTCTGGGAGCAAAGTGAAGGGAATGGACACTCAGGCCACTCAGCCAGCAGGGGCTGGCGGAATGTTCCGTAAAGCCCGCAGAATTCTCCCAGAGCTGCGCCCTGGCTTCAGCTTAAATTTGATCATTAGAGAAAACCATGTGTTGAATTGTTTGTCAGGCAACTTAGACAAAAACAAATAGATGAAGAGTGCATTGATGCAGCCAGGAGAGCTCCTGGGTCAGGCTCCCAGCCCTCCGTGGATGACCAGGGGGACTCCACCCACGTGCCGGGTTTCCCTTTTCTCCTCTCCCTCCTCCCTCACTCCTTCACCTTGTCCTCCTCCCAGGCCCTCTGCAGGAACTCACTGTGCCCAAGTCCTCCCTCAGCCCCTTGGGGTTCCCACTCTCGTGTGCCTCTGCCACACATGCCCCTGTGATGGGAACCACTTGTCTCCACAGTCGGGGGCCTGGCCCTGAGCCTGGACTTCAGGGGCCTTTTTGGGGAGCACTCCCTGGTGGGCATCCCTCCCAGTGACTCTCCTGCTGTCTCTGTTCACAGTACGTCCCGGAGGACCTCCTTCCCGTTTACAAAGAAAAGGTGGTGCCAGTTGCAGATATTATCACGCCCAACCAGTTTGAGGCCGAGTAAGTCATTTTATTTATGTTATATCATATTATCATTATATTAAGTTATGTTTTACTTTATTTATTTTTTGAAACGGAGTCTCACTCTTGTTGCCCAGGCTGGAGTGCAGTGGCGCGATCTCAGCTCATTGCAACCACCTTCTCCCGGGTTGAAGCGATTCTCCTGCCTCAGCCTCCCAAGTAGCTGGGATTACAGGCGCACACCGCCACAGCCAATTCTTGTATTTTTAGTACAGACGGGGTTTCATCATGTTTGGCCAGGCTGGTCTTGAACTCCTGACCTCAAGTGTTCCACCTGCCTTGGCCTTCCAAAGAGCTGGGATTACAGGCGTGAGCCACTGCGCCTGGCAGAGTAAGTCATTTTAAATGGCGAACACTACCAGCCCTTCTCCAGGAAGAGCCACAGAGCCCCTAGGAGCAGAAGAGGAGGGGCGTTCCGGAGCTGTGGGCATGCGGGGGCCACCACAGCGGGGGTGGGGGCAGCTGTGGAGGAGGCAGGTAACCTGCCACCCTGTGAGGGGAAGCGAAGTGCGTTGGCCTGCCTGCCTGATACTGAGTTTGAAAAGGTCTTTCTTTGGGTGCATGCCCCGCCCCACAGCTGAAGAATCAGATGCCAAGGGGAAGCCGCCAGCGCCCCAGTGCCGTGAAGCGTGGAGCTGCCCAAGGAGGGCGCCAGTGCCTGTCACAGCTTAGCTCTACCTGGCCCAGAGCCAGGTCCTGATCCCCCCATTCACACAGGGATGGGGGCAGCTGGACTCTTGGAGTCCTGGGATCCCTGAGCTGGGCCTGTCCGAACCGGGGGGCCCCGAGCCATGGGTGGCCTGTGCATGCATTAATCATTAGCAGCTCTTTGACTATGTGTGGACATCAGTCACCCATGTTGGGACCCTGCACTGTGGCGTGGTCCTTAAGTGGGGGGCCATGGCCGCTGTTCATCACCATGGTTACCTATAAACAGCAGCCACGACTGGGCTTTCCCTACCTCCTCTCGTGTGAGGGGCCCCTTTGGAACCAAACCCCACATGTTGCAGAGGCCCTGGCCCGTGGTGGCCAGTGGACAGAGTTCCCTGTGGGGATGGCGGTTTCCAGAGCCGCTGGGGTTTTGGGAATGTCAGCACACAACTGGGAGAGGAGAGGCTCACCTGTCCCCACTCGCCTGCCCCCACCTGTCTTCCAGGTTACTGAGTGGCCGGAAGATCCACAGCCAGGAAGAAGCCTTGGCGGTAAGGAGGTCCTCGGGGGCCTGTGTGGGGCAGATGCACCACTCACGGTGGGGACGGGAGACGGGCTGCCTGAGTGGCACCGTGGGGTCATTCCTCCCCAGTGGTGACTGAACCGTCTACCAGTCAGGGGCCTCCAGAGACCAGCAGGATATGTGTGCGTGTGTGTGCATGGGTGCACACATGTGTGAAGAGATATTACAAGGTGGCAGCTTGAGCTGTTTGGGGGCTCCTGGGCAGGTTTGGAATTTGCAGGGCAGGCCATTGAGAAGGGCAGGCCGGACACTCGATACAGGAGCAGATGCAGCAGCCCAAGGTGCAGTTTCTTCAGCGTCATTTTCTCCGAGACTTGGGGACCATGGGTGTCATGTAGGCATCGAGGCTGGGTAGAGTCATCTTAGTCCTTTCGGCTGCTGTGACAAAATGCCTGGGACAGGATGATTTATTTAAAAAACAGAACTTTCGGGGGGGGGTGGGGGCGGTGGCTCACACCTCTAATCCTAGCACTTTGGGAGGTCAAGGTGGGTGGATCACTTGAGGTCAAGAGTTTGAGACCAGCCTGGCCAACAAGGTGGAACCCCATCTCTTCTAAAAATATAAAAATTAGCCAGGCGAGGTGGTGGGTGCCTATAATCTCAGCTACTTGAGAGGCTGAGGCAGGAGAATCGCTTGAAGCCGGGACGCAGAGATTGCAGCGAACCAACATCGCGCCACTGCACTCCAGCCTGGGCGACCCAGTGAGAGAGACTCTGTCTCAAAAAAAATAAAAATCACCAAATGGGTGGGCGCAGTGGCTAATGCCTGTAATCCCAACACTTTGGGAGGCCAAGGCAGGCAGATCACAAGGTCAAGAGGTCAAGACCATCCTGGCCAACATGGTGAAACCCTGTCTCTACTAAAAATACAAAAATTAGCCAGGCGTGGTGGTGCACACCTGTAGTCGCAGCTACTCAGGAGGCTGAGGCAGGAGAATTGCTTGAACCTGGTAGGCGGAGGTGGCAGTGCGCCAATATCGTGCCACAGCACTCCAGCCTGGGCGACAGAGTGAGACTCCATCTCCAGAAAAAAGGAAAAGAAAAAAAACCCCAGAACTTTGTTCCCACTATTGTGGAGGCTGGGAAGTCCAAGGTCAAGGTGCTGGCAAGCTCAGGGTCTGGCGAGGGCTGCTCTGCTGCCAGGACTGCGCCTTGTTGCTATGTCCTTGTGTGTGGACAGCCCATGCCCCTCCCTCCAGCCCTCTCATCAGGCGCAAAGGGGTGCCCTCGTGACTTAAGCCACTGAGGAGCCCCTCAGAATACTGCCATGTGGGTGTGATGTTTCCACATGTATTTTAGGGCGGACACTGGCAGACTGCGGTGGAGGTCCATGTGCTTTGGGCCGCATTCCCAAGCAGCCTGGCCCTGCCCTGAGTTTTCACAGCCCAGGAGCCTGGTCCAGGGAATGGGCCACTGCAGGGGCCACTCCTCCCACTTGGAGGCCTTTCACTGAGCTGGTACCGGGCCCTGGGGCCGCAGAGTCAGCGGGCCCTGGGGCAGGGTCCAGGTTCTGCTATGGACACGTGCTGTATGGCGATGCATGTGTGTGTGTGTGTGTGCGCGCGCATGTATGTGTGTGTGTGCGTGTGTGCGCACATGCGCGTTCATGCTGCCTGCTCTGAGGCAGCTGTGCAGTGGAGACAGGAGTTTCTACAAGAGTTACAGAAAAGCCGAGGTATAGAGAGGCCAGCTCCTCCCTGCTGCAGGACAGGGACGCATCTGTTCACTTACCTACCCAGACCCCAGGGGGAGGCCCTCTCAGGTCACCTGGGGGAGCCACACTGTTTGGGCTGGCAGTTTGGGGAGGATGGTGGCTGATCAGGTGGCGCTCTCCCCTCCCGGGAGTGCCACCACTGGGAACGGGCTGCGGGGAGTGGGGTGTGGCAGCCGTGGCTGACGCTCCCCGTGCCGCTGGCAGGTGATGGACATGCTGCACTCCATGGGCCCCGACACGGTGGTCATCACCAGCTCCAACCTGCCCTCCCCTCGGGGCAGCGACTACCTGATCGTGCTGGGGAGCCAGAGGAGGAGTAAGTGCCCCAGTCACGCGCCACGGGCTCCTCAGGCTCTCCCAGAGGAAGATGTCTTTGGGGCTGCAAGAATGTTTTAGGTTCAATAGCATGAAAATTATGCTTTATCCAACACCAGGATGACGCCCCCATGTTATAGGCTCTCAGGGGTCGGGTGGGATTCCCAAGACCGCACAGGTCATGACCAATGGCCTGGCTGGAACTGGCTTCCACGGACCCAGCATCACAGGCCTCCCTCGGAGCGGGGCCGCATCCCTGAGCTCAATGGGAGGACGCCTCTGCCTGGCTGTGCTGAGTGTTTAAGTACAGAGACACCAACTGGTTGATTTCCTCTGAATCGTGTGAAAATGACGCAGAAGGCTGGAGCCATGCGCTAAGCTAGTGGCCCCAAGTTCACACCTATGGCCCCGAGACAGCAGTCCTGTGTACAGCCTCCAGCCTGTGTCTGTGTGTGGACATGGGCGCCCTGTGGGCACACACGTGGGCACAAATGCACATACACGTGGGCACACATGCACACATACATGACAGACACGTAGATGCACACACATACGGAACAAATGCTCATACCTGTGGGCACAAATGCACATACACACGGGCACACGCACACATACGGACAGGCACATGCACACAAGTGGATGGGCACACGGATGGGCACACAGGCACACAAGCACATGGGCACACAAGCACATATATGTGAACACACGGGCACAGTCATGCACACATGCATATACGTGGGCACAAACATGGATAGGCACACATACACATGGATTCACACACAGACAGCACACGTGCACACGCACACACATGGACACAGACGCACACACATGCAGGTGCACACGTGCATACTCACATGCATACACGTGGGTGCACACACACGCATACATGGACACACACACACACTTGGATGCGTCCAGACATCTCCTACTTCTTCACTCTGTTTTTACTCTCGGGAGCTGCACAGCGACCCCCGAGACTGGCCAGCCTGTGTGTGTGGCCCTCTGAGGGTGCAGTCTCACTTTCCCTTGCAGCGGTGATGGGGCCCCCATGCATGCCCCTGTGTCCTGAGTGAAGCCACCCTGTGCTCTGCCCCTGTGACCCTCGCTGCTGCTGTGCCTGGGAGGACCAGGGACGGGGAGGCTAGCCATGGCAGAGGAGCCAGTGGCCTCAGTGGCCTTGCCCATCTTCTCCCCCAGGGAGTCCCGACGGCTCCACAGTGATGGAACGCATCCGGATGGACATTCGCAAGGTGGACGCCGTCTTTGTGGGCACGGGGGACCTGTTTGCTGCCATGCTCCTGGCATGGACACACAAGCACCCCAGCAACCTCAAGGTCAGCCACACTCCTTGCTCCCCTCCTAGGCCACTCCCATGGCACCTCATGGGGAGCAGGGTACGAGAATTCTGGTTGGGGGACCCTGCTGAGCTGACAGGGCCTAGCCCTGAGTGCTGGCCCCAGTTGCGGGGGAAGGCAGTGGCCAGGCCGTGGGCTCCAGAGTTGCACCTGTCACCCTCACATCACTTCCCCATCCCTTATTTGGGACCTAGGGATGCTCAGTCTTCGGGAGTTCGGGTGAGAGATGCTTCAGAACAGACCCGTGGGGCCCCACCTGGCTTCAGATGCCACCCATGTGGCATTGGTGCAGGGCTGTGGGGTGCATGGGACTTCGTGGCCTTGGTGACCTGGGAGCTGCTGTGGAAGCGTGGCCCCCTGCAGTGTGTTTCCCACACTGCGACCACGGCAGCAACCTGGGGGACCGAAAGGCTGGAGCTGCCCTTCAGGGACAGTAGGCGAGGGGCTGAGGACAGGGTCCATCCAGGCAGGGGCGGAGAGCCATCTTTCCGGGCGTCGTCTGGATGTCTGTCTGCATTTTAGATTTGCAGAGGTGGGGTGGCTTTGCTCAGACGCTGCTGGGCGGAGTGGGTCTGTTGGTAGACCGACATGGCAGGTTGGGATGTGGGGTCTTGTGAGCCTTTCTTGTGTGTTCTATGGTTAAGTGCACAGCTCAGCGGGGACAGAGGAGTTTTGTTACAACTGTGTCACTTAGATCTGTGACCTCCTGTGCTACGTGCAGCAGAGTTGCACTGTGGCCTCGCTAGGTGGTTTTGTCATCTGAGTTCAAGGACCCCCGGAGGGTGTCTTCTTACAACACTGTTCAGAGCCCGGCCGTGTTTTGAGGTGGTCCCCAGCCCCTGGGCTCAGCCCCTTAAACTCCCCTGGGTGCTCCCTGCTGCATCTGCAGTGGGTTTAGGGAGAAGGAGGGGCTTGCCATCCCTTTGGAATGTGGGGCAGGGCAGGGGTGCCGTGGGAGCGGCAGGAGGAAGTCAGGACGCCTCCGTGACCATTGGGTGCACCAGGGAAGGAAGGATTCAGGGGTCAGGACCTGGAGGTGGCTCTCCCAGTGCTGTCTTTGCCGGGCTCCTCCCCAACAAGTCAGTTTCAGCTGAGTGTCCTGGTGTGTAAAACGGAAGAGGTGGAGGGCCCTTCGCCTCCTGTGGGCCAGCCCTCTGCACAGCCCAAGCTGGAATGTGAATGCACGGTCCCCTCATTCCATCTCTTCTGGCCCCTCAGGGGCAATTAAACAGGGCCATTGAGCAGGCCTGCCATGTTTAATTGGTGGCGCAGAGCAGCGGAAACAAGCCAGCTGGTGCCCCAAGGAGGCCTCGCTGCCTGGCCACCTAAGGTCATATTCTGGGTTTGGCCAGCCCAGGGCTGTGGAGTCCGGGAGCAAGGCCTGTGCTCCCCGGCACCTAGGCCCTGTGCTCCCCAGCACCTTTGCCCAAGCTTCAGGCAGGAGCACCTCCCCTTGTAGACTCGTTTTGAGGAGTTAATTCTGGGAACTCTTATCAAGCACCTGCTGCCTGCCAAGTTCTATGCAGGTCACGAGGCTATCCCTTCTGTGAGCCGTCTCTGGGCCAGAGCAGGTGGGTGGTACCAGGCATCCGCTCAGCTCTCCAGGCTCTCTGGTGGGCAGTTGCAGCCTGTCCTCCAGGGCTCAGTGCGGGCGCTGTTGGAGTCGGCTCCCCAGGGGCTTGGAGAGCAGGACGGTCCTTGCATTCACTGGAAGTCCCCTCCCGGCAGCAGTGGGCACGTCAGGTGTCGTGAGTGGGGCAGGGGCACAGCAAGTCTCTCCTCCCTGCAGGTGGCCTGTGAGAAGACCGTGTCTGCCATGCACCATGTTCTGCAGAGGACCATCCAGTGTGCAAAAGGTACAGCAGCCGGACTGTGTGGGCTGCGTGGGCTTCTGGCTCCCAGAGCCGGGGGGAGGGAAGAGGCAGCACGTGCTGGTTTCAAGGGTATGACCAGTGTCTCCTGCTGGCCTCGCCTTTAGGAGTGGGGGCAGTGGGCAGCAGCGGGAGCCCCTCTGAGATGGGAGCTCAGTGCTCCTCTGCCCGCTCTGCAGCCCAGGCCGGGGAAGGAGTGAGGCCCAGCCCCATGCAGCTGGAGCTGCGGATGGTGCAGAGCAAAAGGGACATCGAGGAACCGGAGATCGTCGTCCAGGCCGTGGTGCTGTGAGGGCCGCACCGCTCCCCGTGACGCACAGTGCGTCGGTGTCTCCGTGTCTGTCCCTGTGAAAACATGTAACGTCTGCCTTACAGCCATGACCGAAACTTGATATTTTTTTCTTTCATGAGTGTCTGGCATCCGCTGGTCTTCATTGTGAAATGTGCCAGTCGTGCTTTGTGAAAAATAACAAAGCGGTCACGGAAATCTGTGATCTGAAAACCCGGCTCCCCTCCCCACACGGCTCCGGGGCCTCCGGGAAGACTGGCCCCCATTTGCCATCTCGGGGGCGTTCCACGGGGGAGGGTGAGGGTGAGGCCGAGACTGCGGCGAGTGGAGCCTCAAGTGGACCCCCGGCTGCCGCTGCCGCACAGAGGCCGGGTCGTGCACGGGCTGGGCCTGGGTGGGCTTCCTTTGCACTCTGAGGAGTTGTTGGGTGGGAATGGTTAGGGTCGGGAAGAATTATGCCAAACAGCTTCACCGTCATTCCGATCACATCCTGTTGGTTCCCGTATTCGAATTTTTGCTTCTTACTTTGCTGCTTGCTCAGTCCCTGGGCATTTCAGGTCGTAGGCTGTCGTTTTACCGTGTGGGAGGTTGATGTGAGCTTGCTCCGATGGGCACAGGTGCAGCGACAGGGACCTTCCCAGGCCCCAGCAAACTCAAGTTGGTCTGCAGTCCTCTTGGGGGTCCACAGGACCTCCGGTATCCCATGGGCATCCTCTGGGAATCTGCTGCACAGCGTGAGGAAGATGCTAGTGCAGTGAGGTCCGTGCGGGGCCAAGGACAGCTTCGAAGCCCTGGAGAGTCACCCCGTCAGGTTCCCTGCGGAAACTCGCCTCATGTGCTGCCCGTCACAGCGCATGGAGCCGCATCATTTGTACAGACAGGACAGAGGGGTGCCCGCTCCCCACCCCTGCTGGCACATTTAACCCTTGTCCCCTGCCCTCCTTGCCCTCCATTCCACATTCTGTGCCCCAGCAAATGCCCAGGGGCAAGATGCCGCTCTGGGAGCTGCCAATCTTCTGAGGTGGGTGTGAGCACGGTGGGGGAGGCAGCTCCCAGGCCCTTGGGCAGGCTGGGGTGGCAGCAGAGGCCCCAGCACCAGCTCTGACAAGTCCAGTCATCCTCTGCTCAGCGGTGACCTCCCTGGCCCCACCTTGCCCAGAGCTTGGGGTCCCCCAGGCATAGCTGTAGGCAGCAGTGCCTCTCTCTGGCCTGCCTTGCTCTCAGCCACACCGCTGCACCCCTGTACCCCATCTCTGGGGTGTGCAGAGGTTTGTGTCTCCAGGGAACGCAGAGCTGGAGGGAAATGGGGAGATGCAGGAAGCGGGGGCCCATGGGGCCCCTAGGAAGCGGACTCTCCAAGGGGTACCCCCACCCCCCTACCTTCCCCACAGGTGCATCCCTCCCGGAGCCCACAGCCCGCTCCAATGTCTTTCAGAAAGACTCCCTTGCCAGGAGTGCATTCTTTATTGAAAAATGCTCTAAAGCGAAGAGATGCAAGTCTAGCTAGAACCCCCCCACCCCCACTCCTCCCGACTCTGTTCGTTCTGAATGTCTTCACGAGCGTGCATCAGGGTGCGTCGCTCCCCGACCTCAACCAGCAAGTCGGGCATGGGTTTCCCTGCCGTGTTTCCTGGCTCCGAGGACGTGGGTGGCAGGCCCCTTGCAGTCCAGGGCTGCCCGTCCCTGCAGGGCACCACCGCACCAGCAGGAAGGAGGAAGCCTGTGGCCAGAGCCTGGCGGGGAGGCGGCCTCCTCAGTGGGTAAGCGCAGGGGCCCGCCAGAGCTACCAGGGCCTGGGGCCTCGGTGGGGCCTTTAACTGGAAATGCCCCCACCGGCAAGTGGAGGCTGGGGCGTGTGCCACATGGCCAGAGGAAAGCTTTTCTTTTTCTTTCTCTCTTTCTCTCTCTCTCTTTTTTTTTTTTTTTTTTTAACACCAAGAGTGAGTATAGCAGCAGGGAAAGAACCTAAATGTCTCTCTTCCTTGAGTTGGTGAAAACCCACCATGAGAGCAGCGCTGGGTGTGGGGCTCCTGGCGAGCACGCTTCGATTCTTGGCAGTTTGAGGCCGGTTTCAGAGGCGGAGCTCCCACATCTGGTTTGGTTCTTGGACTTCCCGAATAAAGCAAGAATTAGGAGAATGACTGTCCCCGAAGGCGCTTCCCGTAAATCCTGAGCTTCCTGTCGCAATCCGAAACTTCCCCTTCTGTTTTCTTTGGCTGTATCTGCAGAGCCGGGAGTGGCCTGGGCCATGACGAAGGAGAAAGAAATGGGGGTTTCTGAGAGCAGATGGTGACTTGGTGGGTGCAGGGCTCTTGTGGAAATCGTTAGCCCCTATGGGAAAGGTGGCGGCCGTCCCCCCAGGCTGCCTGCTGTCACCGCAGCGCTGCTGGAGCCTGTGCTGTCCACGGCTGCTTCCCCCCAGGCGTGTTCCGTCTCTCATGACTCGGCAGAGGCCCGGGTGGTCTTTTCTGTTTTCTATCCAGGAATTGGCTGTGGGCATTGGCCGTGGGTTTTCTTGTGGCTTGGATCCAAATTAGAATTGATCTTCGTTCTTACTTTCCCCAGTTAATAACTTGCAAAACACTGAGCAGAATTTCTTTTAAGGGGAGTGCTGTATTCATGCAGCATTGCCTGCTTATTACCAGTATACAGAATTTTAATACTTTCTTAATCCGGTTTTTCAGACTACTTCTTGTAGACCATAAGGATAAATTCCACAATAGGATCCTTTTTAAAATCAATTTTAAGTTACTGCCTAGTCCTGCCACGGTTATTATGTGCACTTGTTAATTCTGCAGTACATATAAACAGTTACTGCAGGATGCGTCACTGAATGTCCTGTTCTTAAGCTCGTTAAAGCCAGTTTTTAAAACGTTTGGTCTTACCGTGGACGGAGGCTTGGCTTAGCCGCACTGATGAGTAAGAGGGTGGTTTTCATCTTGAGATCACCATTCTAGAGTTACCTGCAGCAGGTGGGAGGCCCAAGCCCCTGGGGTAACTGTCCCCACTGCCAGGCGAGGTCAGAAAATGAAACTGTGTGTGAGCTCAGGCCTCTCTCGTGGCTGGTGTCAGAGAAGGCAGAGCCCGCGGTGGGGCACAAGGTGCAAGGCCCTGGGAGGGCGCCGGCCAGGGAAGGTGGCATGGATGGCCCTCAGACCGCCCGGCCCCGAGCAGCTCCCCACCCTGCCCATCCACCTGCCCTGGTCCCAGCCTCTCATTCTCTTTAGAGAGAGGTGAGAGTGTTCTGGCGGCCGGAGCTCTTTCCTTGTTGTTCCTGCCCTCCGATGGGGTCCCCTGTGTGGGGCAGCAGACTCCATCTTTATGTAGATCAGAGGCGCCCGACCGTGTGCCTGGACTGTGCTCTGCTGCCGGGTAGCTGGCAGTCTCCTCTCCCTGCCTCCCGCCTGGCCTCATGGGCCTCCTTCACGCACCCCTCCTTGTGGAGCACCTGCCTGGCTTTCCAAGTCCAGCTGGGAGCTGTGTGGTCCCCCAGCAGCACTCTGCCCGCCAGAGGGACGTGTTTGCTGAGTGCTTTCCCTCCACGTGGCCTCTCGCCACCAGGCCAGCGGCTTCACCTGAGACTCATCTGGACAGCCGGCTCCCGTGTCCGTCCACCAGGCACTCAGACGGATGCTGATCAGCAGGCCTGAGGGGGTGCCCAGCAGGATCCCAGGCCATAGGGAGGGGGGCTCTGGGAGGCCAGGTGTGCTGCCTAGAAGTCTGTCAGCCCTAAGCCAGGGAAGCCTGGAGCTTGGCATGGTGGGTGTGGGTGGACACTGTCCCTGCCCCCTGCCTCCCACCGGACTCCAAGCACAGGGGAGGAAGCCTGAGCCCATATAGTCCTGTAGCCGTGGGCAGAGCTGGCCATGTGTGTGTTCCTGCCTGCCAGGTGCAGGTGCTGGCTGGCCACCTGCAGGCGGAAGGAGGTGGGAATCTTGGATTTTATCTATTTATTTGTTTTTTGAGACAGAGTCTTGCTCTGACACCCAGGCTGGAGTCTCCGCCTCCCAGGTTCAAGTGATTCTCCTGCCCCAGCCTCTCGAGTAGCTGGGATTACGAGTGCACACCAGCACACCTGGCTGATTTTTGAATTTTTGGTAGAGACAGGGTTTCACCATATTGGCCAGGCTGGTCTCGAACTCCTGACCTCAAGTGATCCACTCACCTCAGCCTCCCAAAATGCTGGGATTACAGGCCTCAGCCACCGCACCCGGCCGAATCTTGGAATCTTTAGAGACAGCACCTCCGTTGGCTGGAGTTTCTGACTCCAGCTGCACACCAAACACCTCCCGCCTGTAGCAGCAGGGTTTGCCACCAGGCCAGAGCCGGACTGGGTCCCCGCATCCATCCCCCAGGAGGTGGAACATGAGCCACCCTCACCCTTCTAGGGGACTTCCTTCCATGTGCGGCTCAGCTCTGTTAGGGGGTAGGAACCCATGTGTGTGGCCTGTGCCACTCTCCCCAGTGAGTAGGTGGGCTCCGTGCGTGTCCCCGTCCCTGCAGGACCCGGCGGGCATCACAGCATGGCAGCTGTGCCCCAGCCGCCGCCCGGCATCCCGGCCAGGGCCCACGGTCGCTCTTGCTGGGGGCTTCCTGTTGTGTGTGTCCCCTCCTGTCGCCTCTGTTCTTCGTTCTCAGTGCAGAGCGTTTCCTGTTGCCAGCGGTGAAGACACCGTTTCCATCAGTGTGTAAAACCACATTCCTGCCTTTCGTTGCCACACAGCGTGTTCATTTGTTTAAAACAGAGTTTAATGAGTAACTTTAGATCTGACTGGTCAATATCTTAAACTTTATAGTAATGAAAAGCTCTTCCTGGAATTTTTCTTTCATTCTGGCAGCGTAAACAGGTGTTTTTAAGTTTTCCCGCTGTCTGAGCCGAGCAGGACCCTGTTCCAGAGCAGAAGACTTCCCCTTCCATCTCCGAACCCCTGCCTGGGACGAGCCTTGTTGGGGGGCCCTGGCTTCAGGGCTGTGGTGGGAACAGCACCCTCAAATGCCAGCCTCCTTTCTTCCCATCCACCAGTTCACCGTGGGGCCATTTCTGGTGGGATCTGCCTTGCAGGGCCACAGGGCCACTCAGCCCAGGCATCTCTGTCCTGTGGGTCAGTGCTGGGACAGACAGCAAGGGCGAGCCCTGCGTCTGGCAGATGGGGTGGGTTAGAACGGAGAGGGGAGGATGCCACCCTAAGCCTGTGTCTGGGAAGCCCCCACACAGCGTGGGTACTGCCTGGGAAGCCTGTCTTGAGTTAAACCGTGGGCCTTGCCTCGCCCACCACGCTGTGAAGCCAGCATCTCTGTGAAGGTGTATGGAAGCATGGAAGCGCCTTTATCCTTATTTTGGGCTGCAGGCCGGGTCGGCGGCTTCCGAAGCCCTCAAGTGACTTTCTAACCCAAGACCCAGCCCCTGGGAAGAGGGTGGGTGCAGGGCTGGTGGGCAGGCCTGGAAGACCCTTCTAGTGCGTCCCAAAGTGTGTCAAGCAGCTGGGAGGACCTGCGCCAATTCAAGCGGTCATAGGTCCCCATGAGGTGCCTGAAGCCCCTTCCTGGTGACGGGAGGCAGAGGCGCTGGCGTTCTGGGGAGCCCTGGAGGGCGTGAAGTCAGGGGGGCCCTTGGGGTGCCTTCAACTCCAAGGCTGCATCGTTCCTGATGAGAACTTTAGTCAGCTTCATCTAATGATTGCAAAACTGGACCAGCGGGAGGACTGCGGCCCAGCCCGGCGCCCCCCTGGAATGGAACTCAGCTCTAAAGAGGTGTCAAACCACCTGTCACCCCTGCGGTCCCATGGCTGAGGGAGTGCGGTGTCTGCGGGTTCAGGAGTGGCTTCGTTTGCCAGGAGCAGCTGGCCCCGCGTGTGCCCTGCGGACGTTTGTGAGCCCCGGTCCCCACAGCGCTGTGTAGGCTGCCTCTGTTTCGTGCTGGTCCTGTTCACTTCTATGATATCCACAAATAAATATTTTCATGGTGATGGTGTTGAGGTGTGATGGTTCCTTCCCATCCCAGCGGCTCCCCCTGCGACTGGCTGAATGCCCAGTACTCCGCAAGCCACACTAAGGGCTGCTGGAAATGGTGGCAGCTGACGTCCTAAAAGTCTCCCCCTCAGAGGAAAGGGCAAGCCCTGCGCCTGCCTGCCAGGCCTGGTTCCTCCCGTCCTGCGCTCCATTCTCTGCCTGCAGGGCAGGCCAGCCCCGGGGTCCTCCCATCCTGTGCTCTGTTCTCTGCCTTGAGGGACTGGCCTGAGTACCCCAGCATGGGATCCCTGCAGGACTTCCCAGGGCAGAGCCCTCAGGGATAGGAGGCCAGGCCTCCCTTCCCCGGCCCTCCCTGCTCGATTCTAAGGCCCAGCTCCAGGTGTTGGCCAAGTGTGCCTGCTCCTTCTGGGTTCCAGGCCCACCCAGCTCCTTCACGCCAGAGTGGTGACATCACCGTACCTCGGAGGCAGATCCCGTTCTCCCCTGACTCATGTGCAGCTGTGCAAGAAATCCACAGACCATCCCCAGCAACGCCAGGCTGGTTGCCCTGTGCCAAGAACAAGGGGAAGGGTGGGAGAGGACCCTCCACAGAACCAGCCCCTCCCCGACGAGGCCCCCCTCTGGCCACCCCTCCCCATGGAGGACACCAGGAGCCACAGACCCCAGACCAGAAACCACGGAGGGGAGGGCATGGGGTGGCCAAGGCAGAGGGTCTGCGGCCTCATGTATGGGATTTGCTCCGTGTCTGACACACGGATGCCTGCAGTGGAGGGGGCTCCGTGCTACTCTGGACCTACAGGCCTAATCCTGGTGGGCATGAAAGTGTTCGGAGGCTGCCGTGACAGATTTCTACAAGCTGAGTGGCTTAAAGCAACACATTTGTTCTCTTATAGTTGTAGGGGCCGGAAGTCTAAAGACAGGTCAGCAGGGCTGGTTCCTCCTGGAGGTCTGAAGGGGCTGAATCCGTTTCCTGCCTTTTTCCGTGTCTGGAGGGCACCTGCATCCCTTTGCTCATGGCCCCTTCCATCTTCAAAGCCAATAGTGCCACGTCTTCTCATCTCTCCCTGACTCTACCTCCTGCCTTTCTAAGGACCCCATGTGACGCTGGACCCACCTAGAGAATTTAGGGTCATCTCTGGTTTCAAGATCCTTACTTTAATCCCACCTGCAAGTCCCTTTTGCCAGGTAAGGTCACACATTCACACGGTCCGAGGATGGGGATGTGGAGCTCTTTGAGGCCCATGATCAGCCCACGGCATCTGGTGACAGGGATGGAGTGTGTCCTGCAGTGGGCGGGCCTGCCCCAAGTCCAAGGAAGCAGAGAGGTGAAGAACGAAGCTGCCCAATCCGGTTTCTCAGGAAGAAACATTTAACAGGGACTTAGGAACAGAAGCCATGCCCATGTTTGGGGCCCACCCGTCACCCCCAAGCCCAGGCTTGTGTCCCACAGGGGAGAGGTCTGTGTGATTCAGAAGGGATGTGCTCGACAACAGAAGCAGACCACATCCCAGCTGTTTACCTGAAGGGCAGGATTCAGGGTAAGTACCTGCTCTTACACAAGGAACAATAGATGAACTGAAAATCTCAGAGGCCTTCCCAGAACTGGGGTTAATCAAATGCCAATACCACAGGTTGGCCTCCAGGCTGGAGCTGCTGCGGCATGTCCAGGGGTGGGGCAGGTCCTGGCTCGGTCACCTCCCCCTTCGAGAGTCTGAGCCAAGTACCCAGCAGGAAGCCTGCTTGGCCCTGAAGCCTCAGCCTCTGTGAGGACTCCCGCTGGGCCTTCTTCCCCTGATAGGGTGGGAAAGGCCAGCCCTGAGTCCAGGACCTGCCCTCGAGACCATGCTGGCTTAGGGGTCCAATTCAGGGATCCTAGGAAAGAGGGCCTGGGCTCCAGTGGCGTGGGGTGAGGACAGCAGAGGGAAGGAGGCCAGGAAGGGAGAGAAGGGACCCGATGGGCAGTGAGGCTCTCAGTGAGGCTCTCGGGGGCTTCTCTGGTGACCCCACTGGCAGGGTGTGGTTGTGGACACCTCCCGGGGCTCAGGGTCTTTCTGCTGGGCCCTTTGGCGCTGGTGAACACCTGTCACAGGCTCACTGGGATGGACTGACCTTCAGGGTCTGTGTGTCACACATGCAGACATGCAGACACTCGGATATGCACACACACGCGGACGCGCACACATACGTGGACACAGACATGCACAGACACACACACTTGGACACGTGGACATGCACACACTTGGACATGCACACACATGCGGACATGCATACACACTCGGACACACAGTTGGATGCATCCAGACAGCTCCTAGTTCTTCATGCCCCTGTTACTCTCAGGAGCTGCACAGCGACCCCTGAAGGACCTTTCCAAGACACTTGCGGGGACAGGTCGGGCCTGACTGGCATCAGGTAGGCTGCACTTTCTGGAGGCTCTGATCGCAGCCGCCTCGCCCCAGCTGGGATTCTGCCTCAACTACTGCAGCGAGGAGGTTCCCCCATAAGGTGCAGGCTCAGGCTGGCCTGAAATAGCCTTCACCTCCGTGAGGCCGGCGCGGCCCTGCCCTGTTCATGCCCCCATCCACGCCAGCTCCCACCAAGCCCGTGCCCCTGCCAGAGAGTCGGGAGAGGACAGGGGAGACAGACTTATCTTTCCTTTTTTTTTTTTTTTGAGACAGGGTCTCACTCTGTTGCCCAGGCTGGAGTGGCGTGCAGTGGTGAGATCTCAGCTCCCAGCAACCTCTGCCCAAGCCATTGGGCTCAAGCAGTCCTCCCACTTCCGGCTCCGGAGTAGCTGGGACCACAGGTGCATCACCACATCATTCAGCTAATTAAAAAGAATTTTTTTGTAGAGATGAGGTCTTGTCATGTTGCCCAGGCTGGTCTGGAACTCCTGGACTCAAGTGAGCCTCCCTCCTTGACTGATTTTCTCTGAACAGTGTGAACATGATGCAGAAGGCTGGAGCCAGCGCTAAGCTGGTGGCCCTGAGTTCACACCCACTAGCCCTGAGAAAGCAGTCTGTGTACAGCCTCCTCACTGCTGTGTGTGTGGTGTGGACATGGGAGCCTTGCGGGCACACACATGGACACGCAGACACACACGGACACACACACAGACACGTGGACACGCGGACATGCACACACTCAGACACACATGGGACACACTCGGACACGAACACACACCTGGACACACGCAGACATACACACACACGGACACACACACTTGGACACGCACACATGTGGACGCAGACACACTTGGACACATGCAGACACGCACTCGGATATGCACACACGCGGACACGCACACACATGCGGACACGCATACACACTCGGACACACCGTTGGATGCATCCAGACAGCTCCTAGTTCTTCATGCCCCTGTTACTCTCAGGAGCTGCACAGCGACCCCTGAAGTCGGCCTGTGTGGCCTCTGAGGGTCGTCTTCACTTCCCCTTGCCGGGGGATGGGGCCCTCATGCACACTCTGAGCCCCAGCTTCCTGAGTGAGGCCACTCTGACTCTGCCCCTGTGACCCTGCCTGCCTTGGCGCCACCCTCCCTGGACACGGAGGCTGGTCCTTCCCTGCGTAGGAGTCACAAGTCGTTTGGCTTCTTCCCCATCTCCTACTTGCAGCCCCCATATGTGCTACCCTGGGCGCTGCCTCGGGTTTCCATAGGGAAATGGCACAGGCTGCACTCCCTCCCCTGCCGGCACCCTCATCTCTGATGGAGACCATGGCCTCTCCACCCAGAGGCCAGCCGGCTCCCTGAGCTCTGTCTGCCTACATCTCTGGCTGCCACTGAGCCTACCAGCACGTTGGCCTCTCAGCGGGCCCTCCCCTCCCCCCGCCTCCCTCCCACTGACTCAGACCTTCACGAGCCGCTCCTGGGCAATGCTGCCTCTGCAGCATCCTGGTCAGGGCTGCGGTCGGGCCATGGAAGGGGCCCCCTGGCTGAGACTGTCAGGCCTCCATGTCCAGGCCTGGCCATTTTAGCCTTGGTGACCCACACATACGCCTCTGGATAGTCTCCAGGAACAAGAAAGTCTGCAGCAACCACAAGTAACCAGGTGGCCACAGAAAGAAGTAAAACAACTTGTTCCTACCTCAACTAGCCCCATTATTCCTGTTCAGCCGTGCAAAATTTCCCCCCGGACACTGAGTTTCTCAAGACCCTCACCCCTGTAACTGTGTACTCTACCGCACCCTCCTCTCTGACTGCAACCCATCCCCACCCTATGCTCATGCCTGATTGTAATAAATGACACCTGCCCTTGTGATGCCCATCCTGTGACGCCCTTCCCTTCCCTAAGATAGATAGATCACCAACCCTTACGCTCGATGTCACGCATGCCGTGACGCCCTTCCCCTCCCCAAGATAGATGACCACCTTCAGCTGACCATTTGCCCCAACCGACATAACCAGTCCCCTCTCCTGCCCCCTCAGCCTAACTCCTTCCTTGGATTTGGCCCACTTGCACCCAAGCGCAAAATACACGGCCTTGTTGCCCACACAAAGCCTGCCTGGTGGTTTCTTTACGGGAGCAACACGTGTGACAGAGACCGCAGTCTATACCCCCAAAAGAAGAGGTCACCCTGCCTGTGCCAGAAACCCTGCCAAGCACATGTGCACCCCTGGAGTGTGGGCACAGAGGCCGGCCACATTCAGCCAGTTGCACATTCATTCCGGCTGCAATTCTTTCTTATCCCTGGGCTCGGGGCCGGACCCAGACACACGAGGCTGGCAGGCATCACTCAGCAGCCCTCAGGATCTGTTTGTTTCCTGTGATTTTCTGACCCTTAAGGAGCACACAGAGGATGGGGAAGGGAGAGAGGCCAACGGCGGCCGAGTCCGGCCCCTCCCGCCACTGCCAGCCGGGCAGCAGCCTCCTGAGCAGCACGGAGACTCCACTTGTCCTTCCAGCCGGCCCTCAGGGGCTTGTCCCCCCCATAGTCAGCCTTGCTGTCACAGCTTTCCTCAGGCTACGTAGCTCTCTCTGCCCTGCACGTTGCCTGCGGAGCTCCCTGTCCCCAGATCCCATTGTCCCTGCAACAGCTCAGCTGTTACGTGGCCACATGTGCTGCAGAGGAGTCTGGGAAGTGTGTCTTTCCGTCTGTGCACAGTTGTATAGTTTTTCTCGCCCTTAAGGGAGGTGGGCAGAAGGATCTGGGCAGGGAAGACCTATCTCTGGCCACCTATATGACACTGTAAGTCTCTTAGAGAGGGGCCACACCTGTCTCGCTCTGCACACAGACCGGCAGGGCACCTGGCACAAGGACACAGATGTGGGCAGGAGCGGGGAGGGAGAGACGGCCTGGAAAGGAATGAGTGTGAGCTCAGTCGATGGTCAGGGGCTGTGCCCAACCAGGGGCTGGCTGTGCCGTGGGAGCTCGCAGAGCGCTGAGCTTCCAAATGCTGGAGTCCTAACCCTGCCTTTTGTGGGACACAAAAGGGGAATTAACATTGCTTCCGGGCAGCTCAATGAGGCCGTCCTAGATAATCTACCTGGGAGTGGAATGATGAGATTACTCAAGCCTACAATTTTCTCTCTTGTACAATTTGCATCCAATTATGTTATTCTGCCTTTAGTGGGAATCTGATCTCATCTCCATCAACTGCCCTGCTTCATAACGCTCGTTTCCTGACAGCAGTGAGAGAGGGTGCGTGAGGCTGCGGCAGTGTCTCCCAGCTCCTCTGGGCTGCGGAGGATACCGTTGGCTTTGCCTGGCTCCCCCTAGACCCTCTCTGCACAGACAGAACCTCAGCTAACACAGGGCCTGGCTGCCCTGTTCTGCCAAATCAGGAACACAAAGACAGCAAAACCTGCGGGCACCGGGCGCCAGCAGTGGCTTACACCTGTAATCCATCCCACCACTTTTCAGGGTTGAGGTGCGTGGATCACTTGAGCTCAGAGTTCAAGGCCAACCTAGGCAACATGATGAAACCCTTTTGCTACAAAAAACACAAAAAATTAGCAGAACATGGTTGTGTGCCCCTGTAGTTCCAGCTGCTCAGGAGGCTGAGGCAGGAGGATCACTTGAGCTAGGGGAGGCTGAGACTGCAGTGAGCTGTGACGGCCCAACTGTACCCCAGCCTGGGCAACAGAGAGAGACCCTGTGTCAAAAAAACCAAACCAGGCCTGGAGCGGTGGCTCACACCTGTAATCCCAGCACTTTGAGAGGCCGAGGCAGGCGGATCACCTGAGGTCTGGAGTTTGAGACCAGCTAGTCAACATGGTAAAACCCCGTCTCTATTAAAAATATAAAAATTAGCCAGGCGTGGTGCCTGTAATCCCAGCTACTTGGGAGGCTGAGGCAGGAGAATCACTTGAACCCAGGAGGCGGAGGTTGCAGTGAGCCGAGATGCCACCATTGCACTCCAGGCCGGTGACAAGAGTGAAGCTCCATCTCAAAAAAACAAAAACAAAAAACTTGCCAGCTTTGGGAAAAGTGACACTGAGAATTCTGGGTGGAGGGTAGGACACCCAACCAAGGTGACAGTGTCATTCGAGAGTGGGTGACCACAGGTTGGGGACCCACAGCTGCCTGCTCAGCCCAGGGACCATGCCTGCCTCGGGAGCTTCAGAGCGAGGGTCTGGGCTCTTAGCGTGGGCTGGTTCGTTGCCTGGCATCTGCTCAGTGCGTCTACATCGGCTGGGGCCCCGGTGCAAACAGGCAGCGCTCACGGGGGCAACTTGAGGAGCGTCTGGTGTCCGGTGTGTGGAAGCTGTGTTCCCTTTCAGGATAGGCCCCGCATTACCAACAGGGAGCTCAGGACACATGGCTCCACGGGAAAGCTCCAGAAGCCTCCTGCGCTGCACGGCGTTCAGTGAGACTACAGGCTATTCCGCGCGTGCACAAGACTCTGTACCGGAGCGTAAAGTGTGAATGTACCTGAGATCTGGAGCCAGTCACGCTCCGGAATTGGATGTACTCACACTACTTGGTTTTATGGTAGAAACTGAGGCTTGGGGCCAGGACCTACACTCAGAGCCAACAACATGCAAATTGTGGTGGTCAGGCGCGCAGGCCAGTGGGGGCGGCGGGCATCCTGGGCCCGCCACGGCTTGCTGTGTGAGCTGGGCAGTCTCCGCGGCCTCCACGCCCCGAGTGGAAGGACCTGCCCAGGGTGGTTCAGACGAAGAAAAATGTCCAAAACAAAGAAGGCAGCCTGTAAGGATTTTAAAAATATATATTTTTTGAAAATATTTTGATAGTAATTAAGATCCCTGATTGGAAGGGGGAAAAAAATCAACACAATGAAATTTAGGAACAGAAATGCAAGAGCAGCTGCTGCATCCGGCCCTTCCACCCGAGGGGCGCAGCCAGGAGATGAAGCTCATTTTATGATCCCAAGTGCACACTCCAGTCGATGCAGAATCACTTTATTATCAGCATTCTGGTGGAAGGACCCTGTCCAAAGTCAGGGTCAGAAATAGGACAGCTCATCCTGCTTGGCTTTGTTGGTCTGGTAGTCAGACAAGGTCAAGGGCTTGTTTTCATGAGGGAGACTTTGGAATACGCGCAAGTGGACAAAATCCTCACCACCGACATGCACCTGGGAAGAGAGCGGAGTGAGCCAGCCTCTGATCCCGAGTCCCCTGCTGCACCCTCCAGGTCATGAGCAGCCAGCTGAAGACAATCCCCTCTTCTCCTGCAAGTGCGGTAGACGCCTCGCACCCCACATGTGTTCCCTTAGGGTTCTTAGCTCCCCAGAAGCCCTAGCCCTTCTCCTGAAAGGCTGACAGACACACACAGTAGGATGCTTATCTGAGGGGGCATCCACAGGGCACCCCAGCACCTGAGGCCACACAGCCCGGGCCTGCACAGGCAGCTCCTACCAGCACCTGTTCGGGGCAGGCCCGCACTCTACCTTGATGAAGTAGTTCGTCCCCGCGACCACCTGGCTCCTGAAGGACACAGCCTTAAACATGGGGAACTTCTTGTTTTCTTTTTCTTCAAGCTGGGACCTCACCTAGGCAGAGGGCACAGAATGAGGATGACTCAGTCGTTTCTTGGATTCCCTGTTACACGCACGCGCGCGCACAAACACACACACACACACACACACACACACATACACACACAGGACGCTGATACTGGCTCTTCACACAATTGTCTCTTACAATTGAGGGGACAGTTAAACTGTTGGCCTAATAATAAAGTAGAAAAAAACAGTTGCGGCTGGGTGTGGTGGCTCAAGGCTGTCATCCCAGTACTTTGGGAGGCCGAGGCAGGCAGATCACTTGAGGTCAGGAGTTCGAGACCAGTCTGGCCAACATGGCAAAACTCCGTCCTACTAAAAATACAAAAATTAGCTGGGTGTGCTGGCGGGCGCCTGTAATCCCAGCTACTCAGGAGGCTGAGGCAGGAGAATCGCTTGAACCCAGGAGGCGGAGGCTGTAGTGAGCTGAGATCGGGCCACTGCACTCCACCCTGGGCAACAAGAGCAAAACTCCTTAAAAAACATTAAATTGGCTAGGCATGGTGGCTCACGCCCATAATCCCAATACTTTGTGGGAAGCTGAGGCGGGTGGGTCACTTGAAGTCAGGAGTTCGAGACCAGCCTGGTCAACATGGTGAAACCTCGTCTCTATTAAATATACAAAAATTAGCTGGGTGTGGTGGCGGGTGCCTGTAGTCCCAGCTACTTGGGAGGCTGAGGCAGGAGAATCACTTGAACCAGGAGGCACAGGTTGCAGTGAGCCAAGATCATGTCACTGCACCCCAGCCTGGGTTATAGAGTGAGACTCCATCTCAAAAAAAAAAAAAAAAAAAAGGCCAGGCATGGTGGCTTACACCTGTAATCCCACCACTTTAGGAGGCTGAGACACATGGATCATTTGAGGTCAGGAGTTCGATACCACCCTGGCCAATATGATGAAATCCCATCTCTACTAAAAATACAAAAATTAGCTGGGTATGCTGGCTTGTGCCTGTAATCCCAGCTACTCGGGAGGTTGATGCAGGAGAACTGCTTGAACCTGGGAGGCAGAGGTTGTAGTAAGCCGAGATTGTGCCACCGCACTCCAGCCTGGGAGACAGAGTAAGACCCTGTCTCAAAAATAATAATAATAACAACAATAATAATAATTAAATCGAATGAAATTTAAAAGTACTCCGGGGCCAGGCACAGTGGCTCATGCCTGTGATCCCAACACTTTGGGAGGCTGAGGCAAGAGGACTGCTGGAGCCCTGGAGTTGGAGACTCCGTCTCTAAAAAATAAAGTGAGCCTGACGTGGCAGCATGCTTCTGTGATCCTAGCCACTGAAGAGGCTGAGGTGGATCGCTGGGACCCTGGAGTCCGAGATTACCACGAGCAATGATCGAACCCCTGCACCCCAGCCGGGGCGATATGGTGGGACCATGTCTCAAAAAAATAAAGTGCTGCTGCCTAGGTTACTGGGAAGGCCTAGGAGTGTCCTGGAGTGATGAAGCTGGTCCAGAGAATTACGGGCTTAGTTTGAAAAAACAAAAGGAAGCAGCAAGAAGCCGCCCCGTGGGAAAGAAAGGGAGTGGCCCAGCATTATGGGTAGTGGAGCCGCCAGGGCCACCAGGCCCAAGGCACCGCCACCTCCCAGCGCCAGGGAGGGCCCTTGCTAGGACAGGCTGAAGGGCAAGGCCTGCGGCCCAGGCAGGAAGGGCTGGGGAGGTGCAGAGGGGAAGCTGCCCTCCCACTCCTGTTCTCTGGGAAGGTAGGGAGGGAAAGGTGCCCTCCTGAGCCCCTGTTCTCTGGGGTGGTGGGTGAGAAGGTACCCTTCTGCCCTCTGTTCTCTGCCCAAGGCCGCCGTGCTTCTCGCTGCATGGGCATAGTGGCTGACTGTGTCTGGAACCAACCAGTGTGCCCCCCTCCCAGCAAGGTGAAGCAGCAGTGCGGCGGCCCTCACCCCCAGACACTGACGGGCTCAGATTGGGTCTTGCCCACAGACCCACCCAGGGCGTGGGAGGGTGAGGATGCGCCTCTTGTTGGGCAGGAAAGTCTGCAGGGCACGGTGGGAAAGCCCTGGGGGAGGCCGTGCCAGGCGGAGGTCATGCCAGGCGGAGGTGTTGGCTCCAGGCCAGGCCGCCTGCTCAGCACAGACACTGACACCGCTGACAGGGGGCAGCGTGGGCTGGCCTGTCACCAGGGGAGCCCCAGAAGGGCAGGATCAGTTAGGAAGCCACAGGTGACCAGTCCTTGGGGGTCGCAGTGAGGCAGCAGGGCTGCAAAGGCACAGGGACGGCTCTGGGCGGGGGGTCCCCCATGTAGTGGCACAAAATGAAGGACTCTGCCAGCCTTTGGGCTGGGTCAGCCTCTGGTCTCCACCCTCCTTGTCTACAAAGTATGACAGGAACCCTCGGCCCAGCGTGCTCCCATAGAAGTCAGTAAGACAAGACTCGACTAGGGGAGGCCAGGAAGCGCACCTGCCCTCTCCTCCCAGCCCATCCTCAGAGACCACCCAGCAGGTGGGCTGGCCTGGTTCTCATGCCCGCCCTAATGTCCTTCCCAGTAGCAATGGCTGTGCCTACTCCAGTCACTTTTGAGACAGGGACTCTTCTCTCCTGGCTGCCACAAGAACTCATTCCAAGCTCAGAGTGGGTGACAATGAGGGATTTCTCAGGCCTGGAAAGTCAGAAAACAGGTAAGGAAGAGCGAGGCTTCTAGGAGTAGCTGTGGGGCAGAGGAGCCACGGTTCCAGTGCAGCTCCCACAAGCAGTCTGGGCAGGCAGGGGCCGGACGTGGCCTCATTTCCAAAGGTGTCACGGGACTGACTCATGCCGCCCCTTCTCACAGTCAGATGGTCAAAACCGCCGGAGTGGTGACACTGTGGGCTGACCACATCTGGACGCAGCAGCAGGGAGGAGAGTTAAAGGAGAAAGAAGGCTAGGCGGTGGGCACGGCTGCAAAAATCCCAGCACTGCGGAAGTGCGGGGCGGGAGGTCGCTTGAGCCCAGGAGTTCGAGACCAGCAGGGTGAAACCCTGTCACTACTAAAAATACCAAAAACTAGTCAGGCGTGTTGGCAGACGCCCGTAATCCCAGCTAGTCGGGAGGCTGAGGCAGGAGAATCGCTTGAATCTGGGAAGCAGAGGTTGCAGTGAGCTGAGATTGCGTCCCTGCACTCTAGCCCCAGCGACAGAGTGACGCTTCGTTTCAAAAACAAAAACCACAGGCCTCAGCACCGCCTGGACCTGCTCTTGCTGGAGCATCCCCTTGGTCACCACCCATGACAGCCAGGTGCGTTTGGCCTGTGCCCCTCGGGAGGGGCATCCTGCGCACAGAACCTGCTCATTTAAGCTCCTCCAGAACCCTCTGGCAGGCGCAGAGCAATAAGACGTCCATTTTACAGATGAGTAAACCGAGGCACAGGGAAGGTTGCCGTCTTCAGCCCAGACCGTTTTTATCTTGTGTTTCAACTTTTTATTTAGACTTACAGTTCGGAACAGTGCTAGAAGCAGCAGCGTGTAAGAGAACCTGGGGTCCCTTCCTGCAGATACACTTCTTAAGTTTTTAACCCACGTGCCTCATCACTGCGGACCTCCTGCACTCCCTCTCATGATTTTTTTCCCGAACTGGTTGAGGATGCTGACAAAGATTCTTGCGTGGCCACACTGCAGTCGGGCTCCTGAAGCGCCTGGGCCACCTGCGCCCTTCCTTGTAAGATCCAGTTTTCGCAGGAAGCCTGGCTGTCAGTGCAGCGACCCTCCCGCCCGCCGGGGGCAGGCAGCTCACCCGCGCCAGCGCCTGCGACGCCCATCTCCCCGGCCGGCCTGCAGCCTGGGGCGCCTCCCCCGGGGGCTCTCCCCCCGCGATTTTCCATCCAGGCGCCGCACCCGGCTCCGAGGTTATCAATCCCCGCGCGCCCTCGCTGGATTCCGCAATGGGCCCAACGTCTCCGCCGCGGCGTCCCAGGCGCAGCCCCCTCCCCGCACGGCCGCGCGCACGCCGGAGCGGAGGGAGACCTCTCACCGCCACAGCCCCGGCCGGCCAGGGGGTCCGCCGCCGAGTCCGCCCGCCCCGGGGCCGTAGCGGGGCCCCAGCGGCTTCCCCAGCCCTGCAGCCGCGGCCGCGCCCCGAGGCGAAGGCGGGACCCCCAACGGCCCCGTCTCGGCGGCCCACGCACCTGGTCGGCGATGTGCTGGGTCTCGGCGGTGGCCGGCTGCGCGGCGGAGGGCGCCCCGCACATCATCGTGGCGGCGGCAGAGGGACCCGGCGAGGGGACTCGGTGAGGGGACGCCGCGGCTCCGCCGCTCAAATAGACGCGGCGGTCACGTGACGCGCGGGCGGAACCAAGGCGCGGGGGGGGCCAGCTTGGCTTGGGAGTCCCCGGCGGGGTCGCGGTGGCCCCGCAGGACCGGGCGCGCGGGGCAGGGCGCAGGGCAGGGTGCGGAGCGGGAAGCCTGGCCACCGCCCGCCGCGGGCTCCGTCTCCGCGCCCAGGGCCGGTGTCAGGAGGGAGCGCCCCCCCTCCCTGGGTTGGTATCGTCTTCCCCCACGCGAGTCACGAGGACCTGGGCGGGGGCGCGGCCGGGTGTCGCCGGCGGGTGGGGCGTGCAGGGTGGGACGACAGGGGAGGGGCAGTCGAACCTGGTGCAATCCTGCAAGGTGGCGGGGTCCGGGCCGCGCCCAAGGGAGGGCGCGGGTGGGGTGGGCGCCTCCCTGCAGAGGTCAGCGGTCCCGGCCCCCCGGGGGCAGGTGTGCGGGCTGCAGTGGACATCACCGCTTGTGACCCGGGACACTGAAGGCTGAAGGGGTTAGACAGAGGGGCCCAGGGAGGTGGAGATGGCGCCCACGCGCGTCAGGCTGGGTGGGGACAGGGGTAGAGCAGAGGGGTGAGAAGAAGGCAGGGCTCGCAGCGAGGAGTGGGGCTTTAGGATTTCCTTTTCTTTCTTTTTTGTTTCTTTCTTTTTTCTTTTTTTTAATTCTTGAGTCTCGCTCAGTCGTCCAGGCTGGTGCAATGGCACGATATCGGCTCACTGCAACCTCTGCCTCTCGGGTTCAAGCGGTTCTCCTGCCTCAGCTTCCTTAGTAACTGGGATTACAGGCGCCCGCCACTATGCCCGGCTAAGGTTTTGTATTTTAGTAGAGGCGGGGTTTCACCATGTTACTCAGGCCGGTCTCGAACTCCAGAGCTCAGTCTGCCCAACTCGGCCTCCCAAAGTGCTGAGATTACTGGCTCATGCAGCACCCAACCACCTGGCTAATTTTTGTATTTTTGGTAGAGACAGGGGTTCATCATATTGGCCAGGCTGGTCTCGAACTCCTGGCCCCGTGATCTGCCTGCCTCAGCCTCCCAAAGTGCTGGGATGACAGGCGTGAGCCACTGCTCCTGGTCTCTTTTTTTCTTTTTCTTTTCTGTCTTTCTTTCCTTCCTTTTCTTCCTCCTCCTCCTCCTCCTTTTTCTTTCTTCTTCTTCTTTTTTTCTTTTTTGACAGGGTCTTGCTCTGTTGCCCAGGCTGGAATGCAGTGGCCTGATCACAACTCACTGCAGTCTGGACCTCCTGGGCTCAAGCGATCTTCCCACCTCAGCCGCTGTAGTAGCTGGGACCACAGGCTCACCCTGCCATACCCATATATATATATAATAGAGAGTTTCACCATGTTGCCCAGGGTGGTCTGGAACTCGAGCAATCTGCCTGCTTCAGCCTCCCAAAGTGCTGGGATGACAGGCTTGAGCCACCACACGGGCCCTTTGGTTTCGGATGTCGATTAGAGGGACCCTCCTGGACGTCAGGCCCCAACAGGAGTGGCCCATGAATGGGTTGTGGGGAGTTTCCCTTACATGCCAGGGCACAGCTGGTCTGTCACTTCAGGGAAGGGCCCAGAGGGTTGAGCAGGCAGGTGTGGTTGTAGCCTGGGGGATCGGGACAGAGACTCCCATCATTGTTGAATGAATGAAGGCAGATTTTCCCCCACAAAAATGGAAAACTCTTCTATGTAGAAAACAAAGTGTCAGAGAAGAAAATGGGAAAGAAGAGAAAGGGATGTTGGCTGTTTGTGCCGGCCCTGCAGCTCTGTGGGGCTGGTGGGTTGGGAGGCATTGGCCTTGAGGCCTTGGGTCCTGAGGTGCCTTCTGGAGTCAGATCCTCGCTCTCCCTGCTGGAGCTGGGTCCTAGGTACCTGCATTTTACAGACGGGAGGGTGACAGCTGTGGAAAGAGACAAAGCTCACACAAATGAGAACAAAAGGCTGTTTATTCAGGGCTTGCTGTAAAGGGAGTCGCCATCCTCTCTCGTGTTGGCAGAGATTCCGCAGCAGGCGGGGGCAGGGGCAGGGAAAAGCCTGGAATGGAAGCGGAGGCTCAGGTGCACCTGAGGGAGGCTGTGTCCTGGGGAACTGGAAGCGGGGCTCACCAGGAGTGTGACCATGACGACTCTGGCTCCGTTGCCCAAGCAGTCACTACACTGCCACCCGGGGTTGCAGCAGAGAGTTTGAACTGCAAGGCTGTTCCACCAGGAGATGGGAGGAGACCTCAAATCTGCCTCCCTGAGGAGTTTGGGGCTAGGGACTTTAGGGGTTTGCAGCGGGCTGAGGGCAGCGGCCATTGACAGGTGGAGGAGTGCAGGGAGAGGCTGTGGGATGGGGTGGAAGGAGCTGCGTTCTCACGCTGGTTCACTTCCTCTGTGGGGCTCTTCAAACTGGTTGGCCTGGAATTAAGGATCTGAAACACCCTAAGGAATTCTTAAAGAAAAGCCTCATGATTAAGTCAGAGATTCCATCTGTAGGAACAGTGGGGGTGCAGGTGGTCATGAGTGCTACGTGACTCTTGGGAGTGCCGCTTTTGACCCTTGTTACAGCAGGGTTTTTGTTTGTTTGTTTGTTTGTTTGTTTGTTTTTCTCTGAGACAGAGTTTCACTCTTGTTGCCCAGGCTGGAGTGCAATGGCACAATCTCCGCTCACTGCCCTCCCCCTCCCAGGTTCAAGCATTTCTCCTGCCTCAGCCTCCCGAGTAGCTGGGATTACAGGTATGTGCCACCATGCCTGGCTAACTTTTGTACAGGGATGGGGTTTCACCGTGTTGGCCAGGCTGGTCTTAAACTCCTGACCTCAGGTGATCCACCCACCTCAGCCTCCCAGAGTGCTGGGATTACAGGCGTGAGCCCCCGCATCCAGCCTATAACTCTGTTTCTGATGATGCTTGGTCATGACTCTATTTCTGTCCAGAACCTGTGCAGAAAGCTTCTGGCTAGCTGCAGAGCTTGTGGGCTGGCCTCTGGACAGTCGCTGTGGTTCAGAGCTCTCTTCTCATGTTTGGTCTGGCTGTTTTCTGTTTGTGTTCCTGTCTCACGAAGTCAAAGCTGCCTTAGTGCTGCAGGTCCGGTGCAAGCAGATGTTTCAAACCGTCTTGGAGGGCAGGCACGGCAGCACAGCTGCCTGAGGGTGCACCCGGCCTCCTTTCCCCTGCTGCCTGGTGAAGGACCAATGGCTGAAGCCCTCTGTCCCTCTCTGTGGGGATAATGCTAAGTGAATTCATAAGTACGAAAAGCTTGGGACGGTGTCTGAGCTCCAGGGTAAGCTGTCAGTGTTAGCACGGTTATATTACTGTACTAATAAAAGTCAACCTATAATTTGTATGACTTTTTCAATCAGAAGCGCTGGAATTGGTTTTTTTTTTTTTTGAGACAGGGTCTGACTCCGTTTCCCATGCTGGAGTTCAGTGGCATGACCACAGCTCACTACAGCCTGGACCTCCCAGGTTCAAGCAATCTTCCCACCTCAGCCTCTTGAGTAGCTGGGGCTACAGGTGTGCACCACCATGCCTGGCTAATTTTTAAATTTTTTGTAGAGATGGAGGTCTCACTACGTTGCCCAGGCTAATCTTGAACTCCTAGACCCAAGCGATCCTCCTGCCTCTGAAACCACCTGTGCAAAAATTGTGTCAGTGAGAAAATGGTGGCAATGGGAGAGCTCTGATGCAGCCCGCCCTGCCGTGGCCTTCAGCCTTTAGGGTGCCGTGATTGTTCCTGCGCTTGGGCTGAGCTCACTTCAGCAGACATTTAGTTTACAGTTTAGAGGATATTGGCCCTTCCCCAAAATTCAGCCACCTTTGCAAAGCTCATGAGAGACTAGGGGAGAGGGCGAGGAGCCTGAACTCGGGGAAGGTGTAGACGAACAATTCCCAGCCATTATTCTAGAGGTCCCAAGACGGCAACCTCCCCAGTTAGTCCTGCAGATAACGTCACTACTGTTGACTGGGCTTTTGAGATAGCTGTGCAGGTTTTCAGCGTGTCTGACACCCATGGCTCTACCTGGACCCACTGACCACGGCGCCTGTGGCCTCAGCCAGAAGCAGCTCAGTGCAGGAGGACAGCTTCCCACGATTTCATCCCTGATCCACCCAGTCAGCAGCAGGCCCCCACTGCCTCGCCACCCAGCCCCTTCCTCCAAACTGCCTTTGAAAAACCCTAAGCCACAGGACTTCAGTAAGATTGATTTGAATAATAACTCCATCTCCCTGTGGCTTGGCCGGTCTCGCATCACTTAACGTTCTTTACTGCAAAGCCGTGGTCTTTGTGCAGTGAGCAGGAAGAACCTGTCGGGCAGTTCCACCGCGGCCTCCCAGAGCGCTGGGATTACAGGCGTGAGCCACCACGCCCGGCTCCCAGAGCCGGGATTACAGGCCTGAGCCACCACGCCCCGCTCCCAGAGCCGGGATTACAGGCATGAGCCACCGCGCCCCGCTCCCAGAGCATCAGGATTCCAGGCGTGAGCCATCACGCCCCGCTCCCAGAGCATCAGGATTACAGGCGTGAGCCACTGCGCCCGGCTCCTCCCATTCTCTGGTGCCAGAGTTTTTCATTTTACTGAAGGCAAGGGGAAAAGACCAAATACCTTGCCTCCCCACTTAGAGAATAAGAAAGAAAACAATTATGAATAGTTTTTATCTGAGGAAAGTGCACCCTTTGAAGTTATCGGGCCCAGAGAGGAATTAGAATGAGGCAGCAATCACATGCTGTTTCTTCTGGAGCTGCTCACCATCTCTGGAGACTGCCTCCTCTCACCACAAGTAGCTTTAAGTGAACCTAACGCTGCTGCACACGGGACACAGTAATCCATACAATGTATAGCCAATCACTAATCAATATTATTTCTGTAAACCAATGAGACTCCCTAATAGGCAACTTTGTATCAGCCTGCTCCTTGTCCCCCTTTTGCCTTTAAACACCCGCTTGTCGGCCGGGTGCAGTGGCTCACTCCTGTAATCCCAGAACTTTGGCAGACTGAGATGGGTGGATCACTGGAAGCCAGGAGATCGAGACCAGTCTGGCCAACATGACCAGTCTCTACGTGGCCTGTTTCTACTAAAAATACAAAAAAAAAAAAAAAAAAAATAGGCTGGGCCCGGTGCTTCACGCCTGTAATCCCAGCACTTTGGGAGGCCAAGGTGGGCAAATCACCTGAGGTCAAGAGTTGGAGACCAGCCTGGCCAACATGATGGAACCCCGTCTCTACTAAAAATACAAAAAAAATTAGCTAGGCGTGGTGTCAGGTGCCTGTAGTCCCAGCTGCTAGGGAGGCTGAGGCAAGAGAATCGCTTGAACCTGGGAGGTGGAGGTTGCAGTGAGCTGAGATCACACCACTGCACTCCAGCCTGGGCAGCAAGAGTGAAACTCGGGCTCTAAAACAAAAACAAAAAAGCCCGTGTAACAAAGGTGAAAACAGCACTCCCAAGGCAACGTGGAAGTGTGTCCTGCCGTCCTCAACTTCAGCCCAGGCACAGTCTCCACATCAGTTCTGCCTCAGCTTCTCCCTTCGACAAGGAAGAAAGGAAGGAAGGAGTGACACGAGTTAGGGCCACCTCAGAGACTTGGAACATCACTTACATTTGAAATCTGTATTCAGAAGGATCAGAGTTTGAAACTCAAACTATTTCAGAATCTCACTTTTGAAATCTTGGGTTTTGCCAGGGTCAGTAGAACCGAAGTCTGTTTCATGGATGGAGTTTTCTTCTGTGTGCTTCCTCCACACGCTGATCCAGGCTTCCTGGGGTTTCTGAGCTTCCTGTTAATACTCATAAGCAGGTGACTCACGCACCTGTTCCTGGTTCCAGTCAATTCCTTGCTTTTCCATCATGCAAAAGTTGCATCATGAGGATTTGTTGCTAATTAAATTCTAGACATCAGAGGGTCTTAGCCCATGCAGTAGGCGATGGGGGCTGTGGGCGCCAGGTGCTGTGGGAGGGCTGCTGGGCACCCTGTTGATGAACTTGCAGGCGGCGCTGCCGGGGGGCGCTGGCTGCTGCCAACGCTGCTGACTTGGTGGGCTAGAGGTGAAAACCCCTCTGCTGCAGGATGTCCCAGCGGGCCTCAGGTCCTTCCTGTTTGCTGAGCTTGTGCTGCAGCTGTCTTTCTTAACCACTGCTAGCCCTGCCTTCTTCCAAAACCTGCGGGTAGATCCAAAGCCCTGCAAATTTCTACTGAGGTCACGCCTTGGCAACGTGAATTCCAGTACTCTCCACATTTCTGTTTGAGGATGTCGCAAAAGCCAGTGGCTTCCAAGGAAACAGGCCTGAGACCGGGCATGAACTGTTCACCCTCACATCTGGCTGTGAGCCTTACGCATCCCTTTCATACATCTGCTTTTGCTGTTGAGGAGCCCCTACTGCAAGTATGGGGAGAAGAGTAAGAAAATGAAGGAAACACCCAGTGAGCCAGGGGAGAGACGCCCACGAGGCACTTGCCTGTTGAACCCAATGCAAGGAAGAGTGCTTGGAACTCAGGTCTGCAGCACCGTTCACAACACACAAGCACAAGATGGTGACAGGGGTCTCATCAAACTCTTGTCCTGCGCAGGCTCCGGGACGGACAGATCCGTCACAGCAGGTGCAGCATGCGCTCTGGGCTAGGTCATGGGGCTGTGGTGCCAACACCTCCGTGTGTGACCAAGTCCCGCTGTAGGATGACGAAGCAGGACCAGACCAGAAACTGGATAAGCTGCTAAGAGCATGGCCCTGCCTGACATTATTACAGGAAAGGGGTCCTGATCTGGACCCCAAGAGAGGGTTCTTGGATCTCAGGCAAGAAAGAATTCAGGGCAAGTCCACAGAGTAAAGTGAAAGCAAGTTTATGAAGAAAGTAAAGGAATGGAAGAATGGCTACTGCATAGACAGAGCGGCCCTGAGGCCTGCTGGGTGCCCATTTTTATGGTTATTTCTTGATGATATGCTAAGTAAGGGATGGGTTATTCATGCCTCCCCTTTACAGACCATATAGAATAATTTCCTGACGTTGCCATGGCATTTGTAAACTGCCATGGTGCGGGTGGGAGTGTAGCAGTGAGTACAACCTGAAGTCACTCTGGTGGCCATGTTGGTTTTGGTGGGCTTGGGCTGGCTTCTTTACTGCAACCTGTTTTATCAGCAAGGTCTTTATGGCCTGTGTTTTGTACTGACCTTCTATCTCATTCTGTGACACAGAATGCCTTAACCATCTGGGAATGCAGCCCAGTAGGTCTCAGCCTCATTTTACCCAGCTCCTATTCAAGATGGAGTCACTCTGGTTCAGATGCCTCTGGCGACATGTTTATGCAATGTTTGACCCACAGTAGATAAGGCCGTGGCTAAGTCCTTGTCTTATGGTTATCGAGAGCATATCATCAATCAGCAAAATGAATAGTGTTGGCTAGGCACGGTGACTCACGTCTGTAATCCCAGCACTTTGGGAGGCCAAGGCATGCAGATAACAAGCTCAGGAGTTCAAGACCCGCCTGGCCAATATGGCGAAACCCCATCTCTACTAAAATACAAAAATTAGCCGGACGTGGTGGCAGGCACTTGTAGTTGCAGCTACTTGGGAGGCCGAGGCAGGAGATACTTGGAGCCGGGAGGTGGAGGTTACAGTGAGCTGAGATTGCAACACTGTACTCCAGCCTGGGCGACAGAGTGAGACTCTGTCTCAAAAAAAAAGGTGGGGGAGTTACACTAGAGAGTGTTTGTGTTTCTGCCTTCAACAGGTCATGCCAGGAGAAGAGATTTTTTTAAGTCACTTTATTCTATTTCCAAGCTTAGTCTTCCCTATTTTTAGAGACCACCTCCACGTCCTTTCTGTCTGCAGCCTGGCATCTTGAGCCTGCTGTGGAGGGGTGCTCCCAACGCACAACCTCACCCTCCTAGCACCACTGAGTCCCTCCCACCCTGTTCTCAGCATCTGGATGAGAAGTACCCACTGTGCGCCACATGCCAGCTGTGTGCGGGACGTACCCACTGTGTGTGATGTACCCACTGTGTGAGTGACGTACCCACTGTGTGCGTGATATACCCACTGTGTGTGTGACGTACCCACTGTGTGTGTGACATACCCACTGTGTGCATGCAGGGCCTCTTCCCATTTGTGCTTGTCCCCTAGAAAGTCATGTCCGCTGGAACCTCGGAATGTGGCCTTCATTTGGAAAACAGGTCTTTCCAGGTGTGGTGAGTTAACATGAGGTCACCCTGGATTAAAGTGGGCCTAAGGCCACTGACTGGCGTGCTCATAAGAAGAGGGCAGAAACCGCTTGAACGCTGGGCGACAGAGCGAGACTCTGTCTTTTTTTTTTTTTCTGAGACGGGGTCTTGCTCCGTCGCCAGGCTGAAGCGCAGTGGCGCAGTCTCGGCTCACTGCAAACTCCGCCTCCCAGGTTCAAGTGATCCATCCACCTCAGCCTCCCAAGTAGCTGGGACTATAGGCACGTGCCACCACGCCCGGCTAATTTTTGTATTTTTAGTAGAGATGGGGTTTCACTATGTTGGCCAGGATGGTCTCGATCTCTTGACCTCATGATCCATCTGCCCACCTTGGCCTCCCAAAGGGCTGGGATTATAGGTATGAGCCACCATGCCCAGTGGAGACTCAAAAAAGAAGAAGAAAAGGAGAGGCCACGGAGATGGGAAGAATGCTTGTGAAGACACACATAGGGAGGGGCCGCAAGAAGATGGAGGCAGAGCTGGGGAGATGTGGGGGGCGCGAGGGGGGAGCACTGGGAGCCGCCAGGATCTGGAGGCGGCAGGAAGGACCCTTCCCTGGAGCCTTCAGAGGAACATGTCCCTGCAGACACCTTGGTCTCGGCCTTCTGGCCTCCAGAGCTGTGAGAGAATAAACTACTGTCATTTTAAGCCACCCAGTTAGTGATTAGGACCCACAGGAAAGGGACATCTTCCCTGTACATCGCATAGTATATGTATTTTTATTTGGGGAGGCAGGGTCTTGCTCTGTCGCCCAGGCTGGAGTGCAGTGGCGCGATCTGAGCTCACTGCAACTTGGCGCTCCCGACCTAAAGCAATCCTCCTGCCTCCACCCCCGCCCCTCCCACCCAGTAGCTGGAACTACAGGCAGGTACCACCACACTCTACTTCGTGTATTTTTTTGTAGAGACAGGGTTTTGCCATGTTGTCCAGGCCAAAATATATTTTCCAGCACAGAAACAAAATTGGGCTTTAATGACGTCACACACACCCTTGGACCTATCCGCTCCCATCATGTAGAGCCTGGAGTTGAAACACCAAGGCTGGGCTGGGCGCGGTGGCTCACGCCTGTAATCCCAGCACTTTGGGAGGCCAAGGTGGACAGATCGCAAGGTCAGGAGATCAAGACCATCCTGGCTAACATGGTGAAACCCTGCCTCTACTAAAAATACAAAAAATTAGCCGGGTGTGGTGACACACACCTGTTATCCTAGATACTTAGGAGGCTGAGGCAGGTGAATCTCTTGAACCCGGGAGGCTGAGGTTGCAGTGAGCAGAGATCACGCCACTGCACTCCAGCCTGGGCGACAGAGTGAGACTCCATCTCAAAAAAAAAAAAAAAAAGACCAAGGCTAAGAACGCACAGGACCCAGAAACATGGAATTTTCTACATTCTAGACAACAAAACACGAGTGGGACAACCTCAGGACAGGATGTAGATCAGCGTGATGCCACGTGGAGTGGAGAGATGTCGGTCTGTCTTTATCATGTGGCATCACTGTATAGCTTCTGCTGCTAACCTGGGCCCAGGGAGTGATTCACAGCTGTTTCTCCACTCGCACCCACCAGGCACTGAGTGCAGGGCAGATACAACTGACAAAAAACACTGCTGTTAGGAGCTGATGTGAGAGTGGGCAATGTCTATGACTGGGAAACATATGCATTCCCCAAATTCACATCAGACTCTTTCATTCGGTGGGGGAAGGGAGAGAGTCTCGTTCTGTTGCCCAGGCTGGAGTGCAGTGGCCCCATCCCGGCTCACTGCAACCTCTGCCTCCCAGATCCAAGCAATTGTCCTGCCTCAGCCTCCTGAGTAGCTGGGATTACAGGTGCCCGCCCCATGCCCCACTAATTTTTGTATTTTTGGTAGAGACGGGGTTTCATCATGTTGGCCAGGCTGGTCTCGAAGTCCTGACCTCAGGTGATCCACCTGCCTCGGCCTCCCAAAGTGCTAGGATTACAGGCATGAGCCCCCACCCCCTGCCCCCAAATGTTAACACCTTACAAAAGCACAGTAAGACACAATGGCATGAACTCATCCATGGGGCGGCCCCTCTTTCACTGCTGTCCCCCACACTCCATTTGTCACCTGTGGTCTCAGAGAGTTGCTCTGTCCCTTTCACATTCTTGACACTTGAGAGTATCAATCAATTACTATTATCATTTTTGAGACAAGGTTTTGCTGTGTCGCCCAGGCTGGAGTGCAGTGGTGTGATCTCGACTCACGGTAGCCTCCCAGGTTCAGGCATCCTCCCAGGCTCAGCCTCTCAAGTATCTGGGGCTACAGACGCCACCTTGCCTGGCTAATTTTTTATAGAGACAGGGTCTTGCCAGTCTCCAACTCCTGGGCTCAAGTGATCCACCCACCTTGGCCTCCCAAAGTGTTGGGATTACAGGTGTGAGCCACTGCGCCTGCAAGCCCAGTCGTATTTTGAAAACATATGCTGATGCATTACTTATTTTGGTGAGATTGTGTGTCATAAGATCATGACGTGTGTAATAAAATTACACTTTTTTTTTTTTTTTTTTTTTTTTTGTAAGCACGGCACATCTAACACCTACATAGGATGGGGCTTCTTTATGCTTGGTCGTCTTCCTTTTCATGCTTTGGGTTTTTCACAGCATGAAGTGCTAAAATGTGTGCTCTAAAGCCCATGCATATGTTATGGCCTGGTGCCACCACCAAACTGAGTCTGTGAGCTCCAGGCCAGGTTATATCATTACTAAAAGAGCTAATTCTGATTCTAGGCCAGGCGGGTGGCTTATGCCTGTAATCCCAGCCCTTGGGGAAGCCAAGGAAGGCGGATCACCTGAGGTCAGGAGTTTGAGACCAGCCTGGTGAAACCCGGTCTCTACTAAAAATACAAAACTTAGTTGGGGATGATGGCTCATACTTGTAATCCCAGCTACTCTGGAGGCTAAGGCGAGAGAATCACTTAAACCTGGGAGGCAGAGGTTGCAGTAAGCCAAGATCGCACCATTGTACTCCAGCCTGGTGACAAGAGCGAAACTCCGTGTCATAAAAAAGAAAAAAACAAAAACAAAAACAAAAAAACCTAATTCAAATTCTCAAACCAGTTGCTAAAATGTTTCCCAACTTTTTTTTTTTTTGAGACAGAGCCTCAAAGTCTGACACCACGCTGGAGTGCAGTGGTGTGATCTCGGCTCACTGCAACCTCCACCTCCCAGGTTCAAGCGATTCTCCTGCCTCAGCCTCCCAAGGAGCTGGGATTACAGGTGCCCACCACTATACCTGGGTAATTTTTGTATTTTTGGTAGAGATGGGGTTTCACCAAGTTGGCCAGGATGGTCTTAATCTTTTTACCTCAGGATCCTTCCGCTTCAGCCTCCCAAAGTGCTGGTTTGCAATTTTGAATTTCCAAAATGGAGTACTGTGCCTGAGACCTTGTATATTCTCAGTCAGTTTTACCGAGTGTGTGAAGTGGCAGTTACCTGGAGGAGCAGCACAGCCACTTGGCCTCCCAAAGTGCTGGGATTACAGGTGCCCATCACCGCGCCTGACCTTCTAATTTTTGAATTTTCAGTAGAGACGGGGTTTCACCATGTTGGCCAGGCTGGTGTCCTACTCCTGACCTCAGGTGATCCACCCATCTCGGCCTCCCCAGGCATTGGGATTACAGGCGTGAGCCACTGTGCCCGGCCTTCCAGCGCTTTATGAAAAATTTCAAACGTAGAAAAAGTCAGAAGATAGGTCAATGGAGACCTGTATTCTCGCCTCTAGACTCCACAGCTGTTAACAGTTTGCCATAATTATCTGCATACACACATGTGCGTGTAATTTACTTTTTTGCAGAATGAATTTCCAGACATCATGACACGTCACCTTTACCAAAGAGTTCAGCAATTATTTCTAAAAATAAAGAACATTTTTCTACATCAGAGGATGGCAAACTATGGTCCTAGGCCAAATTCAGCCACCCACGATTTTAAAATAAAGTTTCGAGCCGAGGCCTGTGGTCCCAGCTCCTCTGGAGGCTGCGGCTGGAGGATCCCTTGAGCGCGGGAGGCAGAGGCTGCAGTGAGCCGAGATCGCACCACTGCACTCCAGTCTGGGCGACAGAGCGAGACCCTGTCTCAGGAAAAAAATACAAGTGGGCTTATAAGTAAAATGAGATTAAAAAACAAGAGAGCTTTGCCTCCTAACCGCGATCAACCGCAGCCCCCTGCGAGGCGCAGGCGCGCGCCCGCAATGGTTCTGCGCATGCGCACAGGCAGGGCGTGCGTGCCCTCTCTGCCGCCTTCGGCCTCTGGGGGCTGCAGTTGCGCAGCTCGGCCACTGCGAGGCGGTGGCGTGCGCCTAGGCAGTGTCGCGGGCGCGTGACGTCACGCCGCGCGCCGGGCCAGGAGGAGGTGGGTGCAGGCGGCGTGTGTTCCGTGTGCTGGGACCCGGCGACTCAGACAGGGCGTCTTGGCCGCCAGCGTCATGGTTTCTCGTGTGCAGCTCCCGCCTGAGATCCAGCTGGCTCAGCGCCTGGCGGGGAACGAGCAGGTGACCCGAGACCGGGCGGTGAGGAAGCTCCGGAAATACATCGTCGCTAGGACTCAACGGGCCGGAGGTTGGCAGGGGTGTGGGCGGCGGGCGTCTCGCGGGCCGGCTGGGGATGTTGCAGGTGCCAGCGGCGGCGGCCGGGGCTAGGGGCCCTCCGAGCTTTGTGGAACACCCATGTGGCCGGGCCGGGTAGGCGAGGCCCACGGGCCTGTTTCCGCTGCTGCCGGCTCTCGGCCTGCCCCCGGTCCCCGGCCCCCGCGACCGCTTTCCCTTATAGTGCGGTTACTTCTGGTCCCTCTGCGAGGACGCTCCTCCCCAGCCCCCTAACTCCTTTCCTAGCTCAGATGTCCCTCTCTCCAGTAGACCAGGTACTCCTGCTGCCCTGCTGTTCGGGCACCTAGCATTTTTCCCTCATTGAAGCATTTCTCACTGTGTGCAGTTTGTGTTCGTGGTACCCGTGGTTCTCCGAGCGTGGCCCCCCATCAGCAGTAGCATCACCTGGACATTTGTTAGAAATGCACATTCTGTGCTGGGCGCCGTGGCCCAAGCCTGTAATCCCAACTACTTGGGATGCTGACGTGGGAGGATCACGAGAGCCCAGCAGTCCAACCTCGCAACAGAACAAGACCCCATTTCCATTAAAAAAGAGAAGAAAGAGATGCAAGTTCTAGGGTCCCAGCCCTGCCAAATCAGGACCCACAGTCTGCTTTAGGAAGCTGTT
This sequence comes from Cacajao melanocephalus, assembly GCA_963573385.1. NCBI lineage: Eukaryota > Metazoa > Chordata > Mammalia > Primates > Pitheciidae > Cacajao > Cacajao melanocephalus. Next base: position 120,223 of record CAUYLG010026212.1, on the reverse strand, counting down.
CAAGTGCTTCTGCTGCCCACACTCAGCCTGAGAACCCCTGCTCCAGGAACAGATTCAGACACACAGGACTTCAGTGAATGTCAACTGAGTAATGTTTCACATTTTTAAAAAATTATTTTTCTGAGTAAGACCTCACTCTGTCATGCAGGGTCATGGCTCACTGCAGCCTCTACCTCCCAGGCTCGTGTGAGCCTCCCATATCAGCCTCCCCAGGGGCTGAGACTACAGGTGACGTGCCACCACGACCAGCTAAGTTTTGTATTTTTTGTACAAATTGGGGTCTTCCTATGTTGCCCAAGCTGGTCTTGAACTCCTGGCCTCAAGTGATCCCACCTCAGCCCTCAATTCCAAAGTGCTGGGATTACAGGCATGAGCCACCGCCCCTGGCCTGAGTAATTTTTTATCTGTCTCCCTTGCTAGTCTGAATGCCTGAGTTAATTTTTTTCTTTTAATATTTGAGATATGTTACAAAAAAGTGCAGAAAGCCTCAGTGTAATGCTGGGTAAATTATCACCAACGGATAAACCTGTGTGGCCACTGTCCAGCTTAGGAAACGGTCGAGGTTCACAATTTTGCATTTCCAAAATGGAGTACCTTGCCTGATACCTTGTAGATTCTCAGTCAGTTTCACCGAGCGCATGAAGTGACAGTTACCTGGAGGAGCCGCACAGCCACAGGCACAGCGGGTTCTGGGTTAGAAGGATTGTCTGAAGGGAGCATCAGATTCTGCCCCCTACTGCCTTTACTGTAAGTGGGACTTTGGTCTCATTCAGACAGTCACATTTCTGTGGCTTCCTTTCTGGCACTGAAATGCTGCTGTTTGATGCAGATGGTTTTACTCACGACGAGCTGCTGAAAGTGTGGAAAGGACTGTTCTATTGCATGTGGATGCAGGATAAGCCGCTCCTCCAGGTGAGTGGGGTGAGCAGCAGAGGAGGCTGCAGAAGCAGCGGGGGAGGGTGGATTGGCATCTCCTCCACCCGGTTTTAATACGGCCAAAGACCCTGGGGGAGGTCATATGGCCTTGATGCTCCGTTCTGCATGGCTGGTGGGTGTGGGCCTTTGGTGAGAGTAAGTCGTACACTTGCTGAGGACGTGGATGTGATTAACTGAGTTGTGTGCTGTAGCAGCACTGGCTCGGTGGGTGAAAAGTGGGTTTTGTGTTTGTCCTGGGTTGCAAACAAGTGCTGAAATAGTGGAAGCCAACGGGCTGAATCAAGTCTCATGAGACAAGCACTTCTCCCACTAGCCTTTTCCAGACATTGTTTCTCCAATTGTGAATTTTGTGGTCTCCAGAATTGCCTGGATGGTGAGAGTACTTAGTTAAATTCAGATTCCTGGGCCATATTCCATGCCCATTGGATTATCAAGGGGGGCTGTGAAATGTCTCTTAGCAAGTGCCCTGAGTGACGCATGGCATGGTGATGCAGGCAGATGGCGAGTGATCTCTGGGGTCTCGCAGCTCTCCTCCTCCTGATGGTTGGGGGCTGTGAGTCCCAAGGCTCCCTTCTGCTCTCCTGCGTCCCTTTTTGACCATGACTCTGTGTTGCTTAGGGCACAGCCCCCGTTAGGAGGGCAGTGCCTGCCATGGCCGTGTGAGAGGCTGTGGACGCCGGCTGTAGAGGGGTCTTTTGCAACAGGGGTAAAACCTCCAGTCCACTGAGCTGAGATCCCCTGGAAGCCGACTCTGTGATGAGTGAGTGAGTGGGTGAGTGGGTGGTTGTGTGTTTGTTATTGCGAGCTTCAGGGCTGAGGGGGTTTTTGTTGTTTCCTGCACAGGAAGAATTAGGAAGGACCATTTCCCAGCTCATTCATGCTTTTCAGACCACGGAGGCACGTGAGTACGCTCTGCCATGGTTGGGTACATTTGTAGATGTCAGAATCTCAGAGCATCTCAGACACTTAAGAGGCACCAGACACAGGAGGTTTGTGTTCTCAAATCCAAAGCAAGGAACACATTAGAGCAAGAGAGCGCCAGCTGGTGTCTCTGGACTTAGCGTGTATGGGACACTGGTGTCTGCGGGCTTAGCATGTGTGAGACGTGGGTGTCTGTGGGCTTAGCGTGTGTGAGATGCTGATGTCTGCCGGCTTAGCGTGTGTGGGACGCTGGCGCCTGTGGGTGCGTGTGTGGGACGCTGGCGCCTGTGGGTGCATATGTAAAGAAGGAGTTCCTGCATGTTCTCGCCTCACTTCCCAGAGTGGCTTTGCACTCCTCAGTGGTTCTCTTCCGGCTTCTTCCTCCTCCAGAGCATCTGTTCCTGCAGGCCTTCTGGCAGACCATGAACCGCGAGTGGACAGGCATCGACAGGCTGCGCCTGGACAAGTTCTACATGGTGAGACAGCCGCCAGGGTGCGAGGGTGGCCTCCCATGTCTGCAAGAGCAGTGTCGTGGCTGCTGGGCTGTGCTCTGTCATCGGAGGTCCTGGGGGTCTGCGTGTCCTCTGCTACTATTGACTGTGGCTCAGACCCCTCTGCGGGCATATGGCCATGCTGATCAGTAGCCTAAGGCGGGGACAGCTGCAATTGGTGTTGAGTCCCATGGAGGGGCAGTGGCATTGTGGGGCAGGCCTGGAGCTTTATTCAGGGGGTGAGGCTTGACGTCCGTCTGCAGCAGCTCTGGGGGCCAGCGGTGTTCTTGGGGATGGCAGAGGTGACCACAGCCATGGCCTTATCCTCCAGCGGCCCCTGGTACATGGGAAAGGTGGTCTGGTGAAGTCGGGCTGGGCTTCTGCTAAATGAACCTCCTTCTGTGTCAAAGCTCATGCGGATGGTCCTGAACGAGTCCTTGAAGGTTCTGAAGATGCGAGGCTGGGAAGAAAGGTGGGTGCGCGGCGGGCCTGCTCTGGGGGGACGCTCTTCTCGGGGGATGCTGTTCTTGGGGATGCAGTTGTGTATTTGTCTTTTGATTCTTTATAATAAGATGTCAGCCTTTCCATTAAAGCATGCCTTAATGGTGCTTAGAGTGAAGGCATTTTTTAAAATAAAGATTAGTTTGTGTGTTTGTGGAAATGGTGCCGTTTATCCCCAGGCTTGAAGGTCAGTTCTCACTGGGAGTCAGAAGGGAGTCCTCTCATGAAAGGGTGTCCAGCCGAGGAGCTTCTTAGAAAAACATGGCATGCTCAGCTCTGTTAGCAGTGCTTTTTGTGTTTTTGAAGTAGGTTTCACTGTTGCCTGGGCTCTAGTGCAGTGGCGTAATCTCGGCTCACTGCAGCCTTGACCTCCTGGGCTCAAGCGATGCTCCTGCCTCAGCCTCCCAAGTGGCTGGGACTGCAGATGTGCACCACAGCCCCACGTAGTTCTTGTGTCTTTTTTGATAGAGACAAATTCCGTCCTGTTGCCCAGGCTGGTCTTGAATTCTTGGGCTCAGGCGATCTGTCTTCTAGTCCTCCCACGTTGTAAGCAGTGTTAATTGCTCCTAATTCTGAAAATACGTGACTTGTCCAGGCTTTTCAGTTTCAGCAGCACCGCCTGAGGTGGGGTGGTCTGGGCCCTGTGTGTTCTGTCTAACTGTGGGCACCTGTGGGTGCCGAGCCGGGGTGGGCAGGGACAGACTCCCATCCTGGCAGCGTTGCCGCTTCTGCCTCTGCCTGCCGCCAGCCCCTGCTCCCAGAGACCTAGGGGCGTAGGTAGGGATCTGACCCCTGCTGCCAGCCTGGCACACCCGAGCCTCTTCATGCAAGTTAGGGGCAACATTTTCTAAACCTTCAGGGGCAGTCTGAGTTTTACAATACAAAATGAGTTTCTGAGTGTTTAACATTTTAAAGTTTTAAAAATTAATTTAAAAATTTTAGATTTCTTTGTAATTTTTTTAAAAATGAGTGATGCATATTCAATATAAAAAACTCAAAACGTAGGCTGGGCGTGGTGGCTCATGCCTGTAATCCCAGTACTTTGGGAGTCTGAGGCAACCGGATCACAAGGTTAGGAGTTTGAGACCAGCCTGGCCAACATAGTGAAACTCTGTCTCTACTAAAAATACAAAAATTAGCTGGGCATGGTGGCATGCACCTGTAGTCCCAGCTACTAGGGAGGCTGAGGTAGGCGAATGGCTTGAACCCAGGAGGCAGAGCTTGTGGTGAGCTAAGATCGTGGCACTGCACTCCAGCCTGGGCAATAGAGTGAGACTCCGTCTCCAAAAAACCTCAAAACTTGGCCAGGTGCGGTGGCTGAAACCCCGTCTCTGTGAAAAATACAAAAATTAGCTGGGCGTGGTGGCGCGCATCTGTAGTCCCAGCTACTCAGGAGGCTGAGGCAAGAGAATCACTTGTAGCTGGGAGCTGGAGGTTACAGTGAGCAGAGATGGCGCCACTGCACTCCAGCCTGGCTACAGAGAGTGAGACTCCGTCTCAAAAAAAGAAAAAAAAAACCTCAAAACTTTAGGAAACATTATTTTATTTATAATTTTTTTTTAATGGAGATGGGGCCAACTCCTGGGCTCAAGCGATCCTCCTGCCTCAGCCTCCCAAAGTGTGATGGCAGATGTGAGCCACTGCTCCTGGCCAAACATTGGAAAGTGAGTACAGGCTCCAGGGCGGGCACAGCGGCTCACGCCTGTAATCCCAGCACTTTGGGAGGCCGAGGCGGGTGGATCGGGAGTTCAAGACCAGCCTGGACAACACAGTGAGACCCCGTCCCTACTAAATACACAAGAATTAGCTGGGTGTGGTGGGGGGCACCTATAATCCCAGCTACTAGGGAGGCTGAGGCACAAGCATCCCTTGAACCTGGAAGCTGAAGGCTGTGGTAAGCTGAGAACGTGCCACTGCACTCCAGCCTGGGCCACAGAACTAGACTCCGTCTCCAAAAAAAAAAAGAAATGTAAACTCCAATTAATGAAAATGTTCCATCTGACCCTGCCACGGCCATCTTTTGTGTGCATGTGTGTTGACAAAAGTAAAGGTGCAAACTCCTTCCTTTCACTATAGTCCGTCAAAGACGTCTATCCATGTTCTGCTGGGTGGTCTTTTTTTTTTAGGGGGGTGGGGGGAAAGAAGGGTTTAGAAAAATATATTTGGAATTGATTTGTAATTTATATGTTCAAGGAGTTGATTTTGAGTATCTGAGGATGAATATTAGAACCCAAATGTCACATAGATGTTAGACCAGAGAGCATAGCTTATGGCCTAAGTTAGTGTAAGACGTTGCTATCTTTACGGTGGTGAAGTTCACACATCCTTGCCCCAGCATTTTTTTTTTTTTTTTTTTTGACATGGAGTTTCGTTCTTGTTGCCCCACTGCAACATCTGCCTCCCAGGTTCAAGCGATTCTCCTGCCTCAGCCTCTTGAGTAGCTGGGATTACAGGCATGTGCCACCATGCCCAGCTAATTTTTAGTAGAGATGGGGTTTCTCCATGTTGGTCAGGCTGTTCTCAAACTCCAGACTTCAGGTGATCCGCCTGCTTCGGCCTCCCAAAATGCTGGGATGACAGGCGTGAGCCACCGCCCAGTCGAGATTGTCTTTAAAAAAGAAAAAAGAATCAGCAGGAGGTGACGTGTGGTTGCCTGAGTTTGTGTAGGTTGGAGTGGCTGTGGGTGATTGTGCATTTAGGACACTGGTGCCTCTGGCTTGGGGGCATTTCCACACTTGAGTTCCCTGGCAGGACTGTGACACCCTGAGCCTCTTACTCATTCTAGGACGTAGTGTTGCGGGTGACCCCATAGGGGGCTCGTGAGTTAAGCAGAATTAACTGTTAAAGGATGATTTTACTTCTGTTAACTGTTTTTGGCTTCTTATTACAAGAGTACTTTTCTCACTGTCGCTGAGAACTCAGTACAGGAATCATTTGGGGGACCTTGGTGCCTTGCCCCGTGCCTGGGGTCCCAGTGCTGGCAGTGGCGTCCACGCTTCCCGCCCTCTCGGATCTCCTGCAGCCGTAACTGGGCTGTCACTAGTTCCTATGGCATCGTCCCTGCCTGGGAAGTTGGTCCCTTGAGTCTGTGTGTCTTCCTCTTGGTCTCAGCAGCTGGTCTTGCCTCTTTGTCCTTTGTCCTGAGCCTTAGAGAGCGTCCCTTTTCCTCCCCGTCACGGGTGGTCATCAGGCCTTGCTGTGGAGCTTCCCAAGGGTCACACGGTTAACAAATCCAAGTTTGGCATCTGCATTATTGAGCACCCCAGGAGGTCCAGAGGCATCTAGATGGTAAAGATTGTTCCCTGGGGCTGTCTGGTCTTCGGATCTGTGCCAGGGAGAGCTCTGGTGGACATCTCGGATGGAATGCTCCGTGCGGCAGGCCCGGAAGCCAGCAGATGCCTCTCGATCCTCGGCCCCTTTCTGGGCCTCCACCTTTCTCTGCCCGTGCTGTCCTGACCCGTCTTCCCCAGCGGTTCGCAGTGGGGACAGCAGAGGGGAACACCAGGCAGGTAATGGCAGTGTCGTGTGTCAGCCAAGCCTTTCCCACTGCTACCCATCTTAAGAACAGAGGGAAGGCCTGTCTGAATGTTGACATGCGTTGCATTTTGTAGCTGAGATACAAACTCAGGCCGTATGTTCTGGTGCTGGTGATGCTCATGTAACTCCCTAATTGCAAGACCACTTTGCACTGGAACAGACCCAGGATCACTGATCTCACCTGCGTGGACGTGAAGGCTGGCATGTTTGCAGACGGTGGCGCCTGCCCGCACTTACGTTCCCACTGGAGCATGTACCCGCGGAGACCGAGAACACCCTGGCTCGGGGCTTGTCGAGGCTGCCTGTTTGCTTTTTCTTTCCTCAGACAGATGGAGCGCCTGCTGGAGCTGCTGACCACTGAGATCCTGCACCCCAGCAGCCAGGCCCCCCACGGGGTGAAGAGCCACTTCATCGAGATCTTCCTGGAGGAGCTGACCAAAGTGGGCGCCGAGGAGGTGAGGCTGGGCTCCGACGGGGCGGCGGAGCTGGGTGTGTGTGGAGGACGACTGAGCGCCCGCTGGCTTTCCCCGCAGCTCACGGCAGACCAGAACCTGAAGTTCATCGACCCCTTCTGCAGGATCGCCGCCCGGACCAAGGAGTAAGTGCTGGGCAGCCGTTGGGCCTGCCTCCTTCATTGAGCTCTTCCGTGGGGCTGCCATTTGGGGGGTACTGCTCCCTCCAGGGAAGAATCCATGTGGCCACTGGCCGTGCGGGTGGGGAGAGACCGCAGGGGCGTTGGCTGCTTCCGCGTGGGAATCCAGCACGCCGGGCCTGTGCCGGCCTCCGCTCTGCCCCTCAGCTCCCTGGTTTTGAACAACATCACTCGAGGTGTCTTTGAAACGATTGTGGAACAGGCCCCGCTTGCCATCGAAGACCTCCTGAATGAACTGGACACGCAAGATGATGAGGCGGCATCAGACAGCGATGAGTCCTCGGAGGGCGGTGAGCGCGGAGACACGCTGCCCCAGAAGAGGTCCGAGAGGCCGCCCGCAGGTGGGGGCACAGCACGCCTGGCTTCTCCTCGGCATCTGGCCCGGGCCGAGCCAGTGTGGTCTCCTGCTGGGTTGCTCCAGCCACTTTCTGCCTGGTCCCCTTTGTCTCTGCTCTCCGCAAAGTCCATCCTCAGCATAGAAGCCAGAGTGACCTCTGTGACCACCAAGCACACGGGTCATTTGCCCTGTTAGCCCCCCAGCCTCTGGTGTGCTCCGTGCCCTCTCCGGATCCCTGGGCTCCTCGGTCTAACCCAGCACACCTCTGGCTCAGTCAGGCCCCTGGACCCGTTCCTGCCTTGGTGCCGAGTCTCCCGTTCCTCCCACTGTCTGTCCCCCATCACTCTCTGGGCCTGTCCCAACCTCCCACGTAGTCCTCCCGCAGCCTCCTGGCCTCCCACAGGCTCCCAGGCAGTCTTCCCCAGAGAGTCACCCTGTGGCACGGGATGTGAATCGCTTGCTCAGGTTCCTCGTTCCTGGCCTGGCTCCGCACAGGACAGTGAGCCCTGTCCATACTGACCGTGGCTGGGTTCAGGCCTGACCCCTCAGGGCACCTGACCGATGTGGGGCGGGTGGGTAGACCTGCTTCTCACTGTCTGCCAGAGCGCACTGGGGGCAGCCGTGGGGTCCATCCTGGCCCGTTTCTGGTTTGATGCTGCACTCCCCGTCCGAGCCTCCTGGGTGGTCTGTGGAGGGCGTGTCTCTGACCGTGCTCAGGACCCCAGTCCACCCCTGAGGCAGTGCTGTGGCTGCTGTGCCCCTTGGCTTCCTAATCAGAAGACCCCCTCCCCACCACCCCCAGCGCTTGGCCCGGCCACTCTGTGCATGTCTCCCTGGTCCCTGCCTTGCCTTTCTCTCTTAGTTGCCAAGGAGGTGCCCGGCAGGTCCGCCAGTGCCTGCTGCCACCTCCAGAGCAGACCCTTGTCACATGCTGCCCCCACAGCTGCCTGTTGCCCAGAAACCTTTCTTCTGCAGACAGTGCCGTTAAAGCCCCAAGTGCCCGGGGCAGTTCGAGCGCCCGACTGAAACCTTGGTGCCCACAATCTTTGCTGCCCGAGGTGCCAGCTTGTAGACAGCCACTCAGGGCTATATAAGCACCTCTGCCCCGGGATGTCTTTTTTCCTTTCCAGGCCTGAGGTGGCACCTCTTGTCCGATCCATATGAGATGAGAGCACCGTCCCTTGAGCTGTGGGCTTTCCCACCTGTGCCCGCACGCTGACAGGGCGCGTGGAGTGGGCTCTGTTCCCGGGTGTTTGGGTCGGTACATGTTGGGTGCGAGTCTTGGAGTTACGGTGTCCCTTTTGTTCCAGGCTCCGTCTACAAGGCTGAACCTGAGGCTGGTGAGGAGCAAGCAGATGACGACAGGGACAGTGGTGGCCCCGTCCTCCAGGTGGGTGCCCTAGCTCGCAGCTTTGCCCTCAGCCTTTGCCTTCCTGTGCAGCTGCTGGCTCCAGAAGAAGAGGGGCTGTTAGGAGGGAGGATGGCAGCCACCGGCTTGGAGAGTCACCTGCACAGGGGTTAGCTTTGAAGGAGGGATGGGTGCCCCGACCCTGCCTGCCTGCAGGCAAGTGGGGTCATTGAGAGGGGGTCGGGTCCTGGGTGGACGGGCTCAGAGGCAGGCCCACACCGTCCAGGGCTGGCCTCACCTCACACACGGGCAGCTCCCACATTTCCTGTGGCCCCATTGTTGGGGTGCTTGGCTGGAATGAGACTGCGCAGGCCAAGTGGCCAGCCTGTGGGTCCCAGTGATGAACCTGCTCAGCCAGTGGGGTCTGACTCTAGGCATATTGGAAACCTAAATGTCTTAAGTTTTGAATATGATTGTCTGTGGACTTAATACAGTCTGGATGTCTTGAGTTAATACTAGCCAGATTAACGTGCTTTCTTCATCCTTGTCTGTGTGTGGCTTCTAGTCTTGTAAAGCTGCAGGCAGGTTCCTGGTGGGCATGGACCCCCAACCCCCGCAGTGCACCCCCATAGTGCACCTGCAGCGTGTGTGTCCCCCAGTGCGTGTGCCCCGCAGTGTATGTGTCCCCCAGTGCGTGTGCCCCACAGTGCGTGTGTCCCCCCCCGGTGCATGTGCCCTGCGGTGCGTGTCCCCCCCGGTGCGTGGGCCCCGCGGTGTGTGTGCCCCCCGGTGCGTGGGCCCCGCGGTGCGTGGGTCCCGCGGTGCGTGTGCCCCCGGTGCCTGTGCCCCCCTGTGCGTGGGTCCCGCGGTGCGTGTGTCCCCCGGTGCCTGTGCCCCGCAGTGCGTGTGTCCCTGTGTGTGTCCCACAGTGCATGTGTCCCGCAGTGCGTGTCCCCCAGTGCATGTGCCCCGCAGTGCGTGTCCCTGTGTGTGTCTCGCAGTGCGTGTGCCCCTGTGTGTGTCCCCCAGTGCGTGTGCCCCGCAGTGCATGTGTCCCCCAGTGTGTGTGTCCCACAGTGCGTGTCCCCCGGTGCGTGTGCCCCGCAGTGCGTGTGTCCCCCGGTGCCTGTGCCCCGCAGTGCCTGTGCCCCGCAGTGCCTGTGCCCCGCAGTGCCTGTGCCCCGCAGTGCGTGTCCCTGTGTGTGTCCCGCAGTGCGTGTGCCCTGCAGTGCGTGTGTCACCGTGTGTGTCCCGCAGTGTGTGTCCCCTGGTGCGTGTGCCCCGCAGTGCGTGTGTCCCCCGGTGCGTGTGTCCTGCAGTGCGTGTGTCCCCCAGTGCGTGTGCCCCGCAGTGCGTGTGTCCCTGTGTGTGTCCCACAGTGCATGTGTCCCGCAGTGCATGTGCCCTGCAGTGCGTGTGTCCCCGTGTGTGTCCCGCAGTGTGTGTCCCGCAGTGTGTGTGTCCCAGTGTGTGCCCAGCAGTGTGTCCCACAGCGTGTGTCCCCCAGCAGTGTGTGTCCCACAGCGTGTGTCCCCCAGCAGCGTGTGTCCCCCGGTGTGTGTCCCCCAGCAGCGTGTCCCCCAGTGTGTGTGTCCCCCAGTGTGTGTGCCCAGCAGTGTGTCTGCAATGTGTGCCCTGCAGCATGTATGTGTGTGTGTGTCCCGCAGCCTGTAAAGTGCCCGCTGTGCTGTGGAGTTGGGCTGCAGGACCCTCAGTGAGGGCGGGCTGTGGTCTTGTGACCCGAGTAGAGAACCTGCAGGTGGGACCAAGTGCTGTCTGGGTCTCGGGTTCCACGTTCTCGGAGTATGCAGAGGGTGACTGACCTTGCCTCTGACGTGTCTTTTGAAACAGTTCGACTATGAGGCAGTTGCTAACAGACTGTTTGAAATGGCCAGCCGCCAGAGCACCCCTTCTCAGAACAGGAAGCGCCTCTACAAAGTCATCCGGAAGTGAGTGGCTGAGGGCGCTGTGTCGCACTGCTGCCCTGGGAGTGGCCCTCTCCTCTCAGATCTCGGTGCCTTTGCCTTGCCCTGGGCCTTTCCGCAGTCCCTGGAGTGGCCCCCTTGAGGACCCCGAGGCCCTCCACAGCCCCTGGGGTTCCCCTGGCTAGGACCCTGCAACCCCTCTGGTGACAGCCTTTTCCTCCTCTTGTGGAAGCCGCAGCCGTGGTGAGCGGGTGTCTGTCTTACTCTTTCAGGCTACAGGACCTGGCAGGAGGTGAGGACACCGGGCACTGACAGTGGCACCACCTTGGAAGGGCAGCTCCGTCCTCGTGGGAGTGGATTGGTTCCAGGGGTCATAGCACATGCAGTCTTTGCAGAGAGGCCCGGTGGTGTTTCTGAGGGACGGCGGCAGGGCTCGGGGCCCCACAGCTCTCACTTCTGTCGTTTTTGCTGAGTGGCTCTCAGACTTGAGCGTCCACTGGAGTCCCCCAGAGCCTGAGAGACGGGGTGCTGGCTGCAGGGGCCCCCAAGCACTGACTGCGGTGCTGCCGCCGGTCTGTTGTGCAGCAATGTCTGTTCTTGGCAGTGTGTGGCAGATGGAACCAGCACAGGTTATATATGGGAAGGACGGTGTCCTGGGGCCCTGATGGTTAGAGATGTAAGCGTTTCCCCAGCGTTTCCTAACAAAACAGGTCAGACCTGCAGCATAGCTGCAGAGATTTTATGGCGGATGCCGGCACGTCCCCGGGCTCCAGCATCCGCACTTCCCGTCCTTGTGTTAAGCTCCTCTATCTGTTGTCACGGCCCCTGCATCCACCAGCGAGCACGTCATGAGCTGTCGTCCAGGGTTGGTTTCTTTTTTGAGACAGTGTCTCGCTCCACCGCCCAGGATGGGGTGCAGTGGTGTGATTACGGCTCACGGCAGCGATCTCCTGGGCTCAGGCGATCCTCTCACCTCCAGTCACTGGGCCCACAGGTGCACGCCGGTTTTGTAGACAGGGTTGGCTGTGCTGCCAGGCTGGTCGTCTGGGGTTTTAGGACAGTGTGTGTCAGTGAGGCGCACGAGGATCGTGTGCACCTGGCAGTTGTGATGTGGAAAGTCCCCTTGTGCCCCGGCGTAGGCATTTCTAGGCTGTAGACTTTGGTGCATGTGTTGGGCGTCACTCTCTGGACCCCAAATCCAAAATGCTGCAGAATCCGCAACTGAGTGCTGCAGCTCGAGGGAAATGCTCGTTGGAACATTTCTGGATTTGGGATTTTCAGATTAGGGATCTTGAACTGGTGACTATGATGCAGATGTTCCAAAGTCCAGAACCATCTGATGTTCAGAGCAGTTCTGGCCCCAGGCATTTGGGTTCTCGGATACTCTGTCATCAGTGCTCCGGGACCTGGCATTTCCTCACGGGCTTGGGTCTGAGCTGGTTTGGTGCAGCTGTGGTGGTCCCGACGCTGCCCTGGCTGTTAGAACAGGGCACCTTCTCACACGCTGGCACTGGCTGGGGACTGCTGGAAGCAGTGAGCCTCAGACCAAAAGCCTGCAGCCCCCAGAGCCCCCTGACTTCTGCCCTGGTTCTCAGGCATCTTCCCCGAGGACGAGATCCCGGAGAAGGCTTGCAAGCGTCTGCTTGAAGGGAGGCGGCAGAAGAAGACAAAGAAGCAGAAGCGTCTGTTCAAACTGCAGTTGCAGCGTGGGAAAGGCAGGCCCGGGGGCAGGAAAGGTAGACGGGGGCGGGAAAGGCGGGCCCAGGGGGCGGGGGGGGGGTGTGGCGGGAAAGGCCATGCAGGCATTGTCTTCACCTGCCTGTGCAGGGTCCCCCTGAAGCGTGAGTGCCCAGTCCCCATCCTAGGTGCCTGCTGTCCACGTGTCCCAGAAATGCCCTGTCCTTGGCATCCCTCCTGTAGGCCTCCCCCCACGCCCCACCTTCCTCGTCTGCCGCTCCTGCCAACTGTGTGTGCTGCCCTCCCTCCTGTCCTTGTTTAGATCCGAGCCCCGTCCCCTGTTCCCCCGCAGAGATTCCTGAGCCTCTCCACTTTGGTCCTTGATTTCAGGGGCTGTCTTCCCTCTTGGGCTTCTGGCCACATGAGTATGGGTGGCATGTGACGCCCTCACCAGGGCAGCCCTGTGCCTGCTGCAGACCACCCAAGGCCCAGAGCTGCCTGCCTGCTGTGGAGGGGCTGTGCGCAGTGCCGGGCAGGGTGTGGGGCCCATGGCCAGAATGGGGCACACAGGAGGGAGATGATGGCTTTCCTTGTTACTCTCCATGCTAATGGAGTAGGGATCCACCCCTTCCCTGTTACTCCACAAGGCATGGCAATCCACCCCTTCCCTGCTACTCCGTCCACTCATTTCCCATGGGGCGGTGGCCTCTCTGCAGGCAGCCCTCGGCCTGGTTCCTGCACCCGCACCAGACACTATCTGTGTGGCTCTCTCTGTGCAGCAAGTTGTGTTAACACTTTTGGCCCTGGCATTCAGGGCTTGGTACTGCGTGGCATCTTCTCCTTCTGCCTCCCCTTCTGCCCTGAGCCCAGTCATGCCTGCTCCTCTGTGCCTTTGTTCCTGGGTCTTGTGACCCTGTCCTCACACTGGTCCTTCCGAGGTCAGCCCTCGCTGGGGTCCTGGGCCGTGTGGATGGAGCTTGGTGCCCACACTGGACCCAGGACGCGCCTGGCCGGCTGTGGTGGCCATGTTGTCGTCCCTGGTCGGCGGTGCTGGCATTCTCAGCCCGAGTTGGACTGAGTGAAAGGAGCCCATGGTGGCATTCTCTGGCTCATGGGGCCTTGCTGTTTTGTCAGGAAAAGGTGAGAGGGAGCCCTCGAGCCCGGGCGTGGAGAGGAAGAGGAGCAGGAGGAGGCGCGTGGGGGTCGACCCCGAGGTGCGGGCAGAGGCTGCTGAGCAGCCAGGCACAGCTGAGCGGGCCCTGCTCCAAGAGCAACCCAGGGGCCACAGCCAGAGAGGGGCTCGCTGGAGGAGGAGGGTGCCTCGTATCCAAGCCCGAGCAAAGGCGCCCAGCAGCCAGGAGCCAGAGAAGAAGAAGAAACGCAGGGAGTGACGTGGCCGGACCCAGGGCAGGCAAGGAGGGAGGCCAGGCCGTGCTTGCACCGAGGGATGAGGCTGACTGGGCCGTTCCATGGACTCGGGACCATGGCTCCAGAGCTCCTGTGCCAGGCGGAGGCAAGGGCAGCACTTGAGAGGTGGGCCCGCCATTAGGAGCCGGCGTCCCAGGAACTGCTTTCCCGAGCCTCTGCCTGTGGCTGTGATGACCTTGGGTCAGAAGGTCAACTCTGAAGACTGAAAACTCCGCCTGCAGCAGGACTGGCCGCCCCCACCATGGGGTGTTCCGAAAATAAAATGTGTGGGAGGTGGCAGGTGCCGGCATCTGAGCAGTGTGGTGTTTTATATTCATGTTTGTGGGAAAATCTTGTAACATATTCCTCCTTTCACAGAGTGCCTAAGTGTTCACTGGGCTGTCTGGACGGGGCCCTTTTGCGCCCCTGCAGTCTGGGGTTCGGAGTTGTGCAGGAATTCTGCTCCAGTGAGGCCAGCATTGCTGGGGTGAGCGCGTGTGGTGGGAAGGGCTGGCTCCTGCGAGCACCTCGTCCTACGGCTTAGAGGCGGGAGCTCACCCGCCCTCCTGGGTACCTGCGGATCCACAGGCTGCGCGCCTCCTCCCCTCAGCCGGGTCACGTCACGCTCCATGTCCGCCCTGCCCCTCTCCCCGAGGGTCTGAGGCAGCTGCACGCCTGCAGGAGCCTGTGAGGGAGGTGGCAGGTCCCTGCTGCGGTGATGGAGACCCGACAGTAGCCCAGGGCTTTCCACCTGCAGCCTGCACAGGGGACAAGGGGCTGCTGTGTTGGGTTTTGCCTGCATCTTCTGTTCCATGGGTGCCCAGCCAGGCTGTGCAGGGTCCAGTGACAGGCCGGTGCTTGGAGTGGGCTTAGGACTGGGGCGACCCCCAGGCCTTGGCTGGCATTGTGTAGACCCCAGACTGCACCCAGTTCCCCAAAGCCCTGCTGCATTCGAGTGTCTGCCGCCTCCAGGGAGGTGGCAGCTGTTGACACCTTCAGTCCCACTGAGCCGGGCAGCTGGGGCAGGCTTAGGGGCAGTTAGGATCCAAGGAGAAGGAAGGCCAGGGTCCGTGTTCTAGAGGTTAGGGTTCTTTCTCCAAAGTGACTTAAAAAGACAAGCGTGACCAGGCGTGGTGGCTCACACCTGTAATCCCAGCACTTTGGGAGGCCAAGGCAGGTAGATCACCTGAGGTCCATAGTTGGAGACAAGCCTGACATGGAGAAACCCCGTCTCTACTAAAAATACAAAATTAGCTGGCCGTGGTGGCCCATACTTGTAATCCCAGCTACTCAGGAGGCTGAGGCAGGAGAATCTCTTGAACCCGGGAGGCAGAGGTTGTGGTGAGCCAAGATTGTGCCATTGCACTCCAGCCCGGGCAACGGGAGTGAAATTTGTCTGAGAAAAAAAGACAGGTGTGTACAACATAAATTGCTGGTGGCGAGACTCGGGCCCGGGGAATGTTTCTTGGGCCTGGCCTCTTCACCCCCAGCAGGGCCTGTCGGGAGAAGCTACTGCAGTTGGAGGCCTTTCAAAGGGAAGGGGGCACATTCTCTGGCTCACGGGGTCTTACTGTTCTGTCAGGGAAGGGCGAGAAGGAGCCCCCGAGCCGGGGCATGGAGAGGAAGAGCAGGAGGAGGGCGTGGGCTCATGACACTGCTGTTGAAGTTTCTTTGCTCGAAAACTAAAGAAACAACCGTGCTAACAGAAGTTTCTGCAAAAAAAGCAGATTAGTCATGCCTAATTACCGTTCTGAGACCAGAAGCCACAGTGACGTCAGCTCTTCTCTCACACGCGTGTTCACGGGGAGGTTTTCACAGCTGCCGGCACGTCATGCTCTGGCCGTCTCCACTCCATGCTGGGTGCACATTTCCCATCTTCAGAATCGTTTTAAATAACCGCATTGTCTTATGACGTGAATGACTGAGTTCCTCTCCTGTTGGTAGGCTCTGATTTTTATTTATTTTTTATTTTTATTTATTTTTATTTTTTTTTGAGATGGAGTCTTGTTCCGTCACCCAGGCCGGAGTGCAGTGGTCTGATCTTGGCTCACTGCACCCTCTGCCTCGTGGGTTCGAGCGATTCTTCTGCCTCAGCCTCCCGAGCAGCTGGGACTACAGGCATGCACTACCATGCCCAGCTAATTTTTTTTGTGTGTGTGTATTTTTAGTAGAGGTGGGATTTCACCATGTTAGCCAGGCTGGTCTCAAACTCCTGATCTCTTGATCTGCCCATGTTGGCCTCCCAAAATGCGGGACTACAGGCGTGAGCCGCCACACTTGGCCTCTTATTTTTGTTTTATAAGAGACAGGGCTCACCATGTCACCCAGGCTGGAGTGCAGTGGTGCAATCACAGCTCACTGTAGCCTTGAACTCCTGGGCTCAGGCGATCCTCCCGCCGCAGCCTCCCAGGTGGCTGGGGCTGTGGGATGACAGGTGCCATCGCCACAGGCTGCGGGTTCATCAAGGTCACGCCTGTTTTCCTTTGGCAATATTCCTCCTCCAGCCGGAAATACAACATGGAGAACCCTCTGGGAAAGTGGAAGTCGCTGCCAACCATTGCCCCTCAGAGGCATTTGGATGCGAAAGGGTCATTTTGATTTCCCCATATAAACTGTGGTTCCAGCCACTCAGGAGGCCACGGCAGGAGACTCGCCTGAGCCCACAAGAACAGCACTGAGAGGTAATTCACAGAGTGCAGCTGGCCCGGCTGAAGTGTATATAATTCAAGAGTGTTCAGCATTTTTAGAGTTGTGTGGCCATCACCACAGTCAACTTCGGGCCATTTTCAGCCCAAAAGAAACGGTATGCCTTGGCCATCACCCCTCCGTCTCCCCGCCACCCCCACTGATCTTCCTGGCCTCAGGTGTCCCTGTTGTGGCCATGTCATGTTAAGGGACTGCAGCATGGGGTGTTTCATGTCCAGCTGCTTTCACGCAGCAGCGTGGTTCCAGGGCTCGTCCCCACTGTGGATTCTTCCTCCTCGTGGCTGAGCCACAGCCCATGGTACAGATGGAGCACGTTTCATCTGCCCGTTTGTCCACCGGTGGGCATTCGGGGTGTTTCCGCCTTGCTGCTGCATGCAGGTGTGTTTTCATGTGGATGGAAGCTTTCATTCCTCTCGGATAGACAGCTGGGAGTGTTACGGCCGGGTTCAAGCGACTCTCCTGCCTCAGCCAACCGAGTAGCTGGGATTACAGGCACGCGCCACCATGCCCGGCTACTGTTTGTATTTTTAGTAGAGACAGGTTTCATTCACCATGTTGGTCAGGCTGCTCTTGAACTCCTGACGTCAGGTGATCTGCCCACCTTGGCCTCCCAAAGTGCTGGGATTGCAGGCGTAAGCCACTGCGCCCAGCATCCTGACCTCTCTTACAAGACTCAGCCCTGTGACCTAAGGACCTGCTTAGAGGTCCCATCTCCAGTCACACTGGGTGTTAGGACTTCAATATGCACAGAGTGGGGCGGGGGGGACGACACAGTTCTGTTGACAGCAGGGGTGTGTGTGTGTGTGTGTGTGTGTGTGACAGCAGGGATGTGTGTGTGTGACAGCAGGGGGGTGTGTGTGTGTGTAGGTGACAGCAGGGGTGTATGTGTGTGTGTGTGTGGAGTGTGTCTTATTTATCATGAGGGGCCGCCTCACAGGACGGGCTGGCAGTTCGGAGTTCTGCAGGGTAGGTGGCCGGCTGGAGACTCCAGGAAGGTCCTCTGGCGAGGCGAGCTTGGCCTTTTAAGGCCTTCACCTGGTAGACTGGCTGAGGCCCCTCACGGGCGGCCCACCTGCTTTACTCAGGCCACCGATTCAAATCAGCCTCATCCTGGAAACACCCTCAGGCGCTGCGCCCAAAGCTGGGACCGGGGCTGCGACGTTGGCCCCTCGATGTCTTTATGTGCTGCTGTCCATGACCGCCCGACTCGGGTTAGGAGTTTGCCTCCAGTTGTAACGGACACCCCAGGTGTATTGTAGCATTTCCCTTCTGTGTTTGAACCTCCCTATCCTCAAAGAATTCTGGCTTCCGTTACCCCCAATACCCGGTTCATGCAGAACTGAGGCTGGGTGTGGGTGCTGCACCCCTTCCCGTGTGGGTGCCCTCCTCACCCTCGTCTCTGCCGTCCCCGAGGGAACCCTCCTGCCTCGTCACCTGCTTTCACTCCCAGGGCTCTGACACCAGGACACCCGCTCCTCGCCCAGCCTGGGCCTCCACGGCCCCCACCCCCACGGTGCAGCTCTGGCCTTGTGGGCCCCATCTGTCAGAGGCTTGTGAGGGAGCTTGAGGGAACTCGGTGGTGCCTTGTGAGCGGGAGTCTCCTGGATGCTCCTCTTCCAAGGTCACAGGCAGGACCCAGCAAATGGAGCGCCCCACCTCCGCATTTGAAACCCACAAGGAGGGAGAAAGGAGGCTTCTCAACTCACCCACCACGGAGACTCGAGGCCATCCTGAGAGCTGTGGCCACGTGAGCAACGACGCTCCACGCTGGGTGTGGGTGAGGGTCTCCCAGGGACCCTGAGCTTTTTTTAAGAACAACTTGGAGATGTAATTCCTGCAGCGTTCAGTTCCCCGTTGTCGGTGCGCAATCGGGCGGCTGTGCGTGCGGCACAGTTCATTTAGAACATCTCAGTGCTCCAGACAGCAAGTCCCTACGCAGGGCCCCTTTACCTGGAGGTGATCTGGGAGGGGCCTGTGGACTCGCAGGTGGTGAGGCGGGTGCGCATTTACGACTTCCTGGAGCAGCTTGATGGTCTAGGGCAACCGTGCTGTCCTCGCTGACTTCAGAACTTCAGTGGCAAACCCACGCCACAGCTTCACAGTTGTCACAAGCTCTGCTCAGAGGTGACATTCTGGGGACTGAGCAGCAGCTCTGGAGTTAGACTTGGAGGGGAGATGCCAGGGCTGCCCTGCTTTACCTGCTGGCCTCGGTATTGATAGATGGAGACCCAGCTGCAGTCCTGCCAGCCCATGCGCCTCACATGCCAAACGCTCTTCCCTGCAAGCTCAGCTCAGGCAGCCTGGGTCGCCAGAGGTGCCCATTTTCCTGCCTGACATGGCTGAGCAGGGCCAAGAAACAGCCTTGGACCCCAAGACCTCTCCCTCAGCCAGAATGTTCTCTGCATGAGCTGCTCATGCTCAACTCTGGTTGTGACCTAGAACTTCTCCCAGTAGGCCCTGCGGGAAGCAGAGGCTTTGCACAGGTACCGGAGGCTCAAAGGGAGCAACCTCCAGCAAGGGTGGGCGCTGCAGCTGTGGCTGGGGTGACGGGACGGGCTGAGAGGTGGGCAGCAGGTCAGCCAGTGCCCTGTGTGTTGTGGGGCGGCTCATGCAGGGGTGTGACCTGGCCAGGCAATTTTGGACGCACTCTCTTGCCATGAGATCGAGGTTGGGTTTGGGGACCGTCCTTCCACCAGCCCCGGCATTGGAACACTGACTCATGTCTCCTGGAGCTTCCACTGTTGCATATACTGCATGCTAAAGATAGACCGGTAATGGGGACTGTCCCCCGTCATTAGCCTAGAAGTTCCCCAGAAGGGGCACAAGACCCGAGGCGGTGACTGCTGGGGCCTGAATGGTAGTGAATGGAGTGGACGTGGTGGGGGCCGGTGGTGGTGGATGAAGAGGAGGCCTGGTCTCTGCAGTGTGTGTGGTGCTGTAGCCTACCAGGAAGCGGGTCCAGGAGTGGGCATCCGTGTGCCCAGCCCCCAGCTCGTGTGATAAGGAGCCGGCCCCATAGCCACAGCCTGCAGTCTCAGATGGGAACCTTTTCCCCAAATGTGCTCTTCTACCGTGAAGAGAATGGCCAGCACTGTGCTGAGCTGCTCAGAGACGCTACCTCCAGGCACCACCTACCTGGACACAGGGCTGGTTTTATTTCCTGAATGGATCAGCCGGGAGGAGCTGCAGCAGACTCCCACCTCGCCTGTGGCTGCTGTGCGGGCGTTCGGAGTCTCCCCACAGAGGCCGTCTCCCCAGCTCTCGGCCTCCCCCCGCGCAGCCTCTCCCCTGCGTGGCCTGACCTCTCCCCCGCGTGGCCTGACGTCTCCCCCGTGTGGCCTCTCCCCGTGAGCCGTCTCCCCTGCGTGGCCTCTCCCGCGAAGCCTCTCCCTCGTGTGGCCTCTCCGCCATGTAGCCTCTCCCCTGTGGCTTCCCCCGTGTGGCCTCTTCCTTGCGTGGCCTCTCCCCTGTATGGCATCGCCCATGGATTCTCATCACTGCATGGAGCCTGGCCCCTTACTGTGGGTGAGGAGCAGGGGGATGCTTGGCCTTTGGGTCCTGGCGTCCGCAGTCCACGGAGGGCAGCCTTGCCCCTTCTCTGTCCCTGCCCCAGGGATGTTGCCGCCCCTTTGTCCCTTCCCCTGTCATCTGCCTTCTAGAACTTGCATGGCTGCAGTTCCACCGGCTGCCTCTGGGGGGTGCCTGTGACCCTGGAATGGGCGTGGGGGAGAATGGGCCGCTGGGGCTGCTCCAGGCTGCTTGCTCCACCACGTCCTTGCTGCCCCACCTGATCCAGGATCCCTGTGGGTGAGGGCCTCGTTCTTTCCCTGAGTGAAACCTCTGCAGGTGCTTCAGGAGGGCTGGCGCCCACCTCTACCTGTGTGCCACGGCCTGGGGGGGACTCCACAGCCGTGGCCCTCCTGGCACTGTCCCTCCCCTGTGTTCCGGCGGGTGTGCAGTGGGGACAGGCACCCCGGGGTCCTTGGAGGCTCAGCCCTCACCCCTGGGACTCCACTGTGGCCCGTGTCCACTCAGGGCTCATCCCAAAGCCTGGCCAGGTGGAAGGGGGCTCCACATAGGAGCCTCTCCCGGCGCCCTCCCCACCACGGCATGGGGTGCTTCCTTTCCACGGGGTCTCAGGCTTGTGGGCCCTGCCCAGCTACCCAGGCCCCAGAGGGCACCTCTGACCCTTCTCTTTGGGGTCTGCCCTGGGGGCTCCAGGCCACTCGCTCCACCCCATCCTGCTCCTGGAGCCTCCAAGCACCTCATTTCCGACGTGGGGAAAACAGAATCCTAGGAAGAAACCTCACAGCTGTGGGAGGGAGGGCGGCTGGGAGCCCCAGCTGCCCCACAGGACCACTGGGTAAAGGTAGAGCCTGGGAGGAAAGTCAGAGCCGCGCATCAGCCCCGCCCTGTTGGGGCTGGTGTCCCTGGTGAGCAGCCACCTGCCACCCCCTGGAAAGGGATCTAGAGGAGCCGCCTCAAGCCTCATAGCCCCGCTCAGCTCCTAGCAGCCCCTGGGTGATGGTGCGAAGGGGAAGGGCAGGGGCCTGGAGGAGGGAAGTGAGAAGAGTGTGCCCGGGGCCTGAGGAGGGCTGGTCTGGAGGCGTGCTGGGGTGAGGCGGTGCTGACCATGCTCCTGTCTGAGATGGGCAGAGAGAAGGCGCCCAGGGCTGCGCTCCGGGTCCCCAGGCCAGTCACTCCCTCGCTGCTCTGGGTTTCCTCACCTGCACAAAGGGTGGGGCCTGTGCTCTCCGGAGGCCACACGGGGCATCCCTGAGGCACTGAGTCTGGCTTGTTTCTGGAAACCAAGGAGCAGGAGGACATCGATAACTGCCTCCCTCTGTTCTCTTTCCCAGGGGTGCGGCTCATCCATCCCATGGTTTCAGATCTGCCTGGTGTGTTACAAGACCGCCTGGCACTCAGCTTGCCTGGTGCTGCCTGGCCTGGCAGCCTTTTCCTAGCCCTCACAAGGGCGACACAGATGGGAAAACTCCATCGGCGGGGGCGTTGCCCCCAAGAGCTGCCTCCGCCCCATGCCACGCTGGGTTCCTTGAGGGTCACGTGGGTCCTAGGAGGGAGCCTGTGACTCTTCCTGGGGTTGCAGCAATGGGGATGGGGTGTGGAGCCCGCCTGGCCCCATGAGTGTGGAGTGCTGTGGACCCCTTAGCCCTCCTGACCTTGCTTCCCTTTGACATACCAGTCTGCATGGCGCCCCTGGCACCGCTGCCCAGGGCTGCTCTCTGAAGCCACTCTCCTTCCTTCCTGGGGCTCCTCCCTCCCTCCTTTCTTCTTATCTCTTTTCCTGCCTAACTGTTTATCCAGTTCCTCCTGCATTAAATATCTGTGCTGTGCAACAGATTACCATGAACTTTGTGACTTCGCCACCACTGCATGTCAGCGCCCAGCTGTAGACGAGGGTCTGGGAGGCATGGCTGGGCTGGCCCAGGGCTTCCAGGCTGAAGCGGGTGCTGGGCTGCAGGCACTGGAGGCGGGGCCTCTCCCGCGCTCCCTGGCCGTCGGTAGGTGCATTCTTATTCCTTCCACATCTTCCAGAGGATGTAGTCTTGGCAGTAGGCCTCCCGTTTCTCTCACGGGCTTTTCCTGGGGTTCCCTCAGCTCCTGGAGGTGCCCACAGCCCCCTTCCCCAAGGCCCCCCATCCCCACACTGTCTTTCTTCAGTGCTAGCAGGAGAAATTGTCCCTCATCAGCTTCCTCAGAGAAGGACTCACCTGGTCAGGTCAGGCCCGCATGGGGCCTCCGATATGTCGATACCTTTCTCAGGTTAAATTCTGAGCTATTCTTTTGCCCCTAGAAGGGTGTCTTCTATAGAATAGAGCAAAACTGTTATGAGATTGTTATAACAAGCTCTTGCAGGCACCTGCACTTGGCAGAAGAGTCGCTCGAACTCCATTTAGACAGGACTTCACTGAAGGCGCCTCAGTTTCCCGTTTCCTTTGCAATCAAGACAGTTCTTTCCAGAGGGAGTGGGTTTGGCTTAACCCTGGTCTCAGCCCAGGTTCCCAGCGGCTATGTGCCAACATTTGATGGGGCATGTGGAGGTGCAGTTCCAGGGAAGCGAGGAGGGTGTGGGGAGAAGGGGAGGGAGAGGGAGGGAGGGAGGGAGGGCAGGCTCCCGCTGTGCAGTCCTGAGAGGACAGCTGACATCCTGGAGCACCATGGGGAGCCACTGCCTCCTGGAAGAGCTGAGCCCCGGCCATGGTTCTGCGACGTCCAGTGTGAATTTGCCAGGTGTTCTGAGAAGGGGACGCTGGCAGGGACACGGACCGTTCCCGAGCTGGCCTTCCTGCGTGGGCCCAGATGCCGGCACAGGCCACACCTCCCCTAGTGCTGTCCACACCAGGGCAGCAGAAGCCCCGTGCCTGGTCCCGGGGACACAGTTCTGAATCAGAACCTCTCATGGGCACATTGAATTGAACCTGACCAGCATCTGTGTCCTGGCAGTGGAGGCTGGGAGGAGAGTGTCTGGGGCTCTGTCCAGGGGGTCAGGGCTGTCGCGGGGGGAGTTATGAACAGGGAGGAGCTTGCTGAACACACTGGAGCAGCGCGGGGGGCAGAGCGGGCCCAAGAACCATGTCCTCCTCCCTCTTCGGGATCCGGGCCAAGTCTCCTGGCCTCTCTGGGCCTTGGTTTCTTCTCTGTAAGTGCGTGGAGGACAAGATGACCGCTAAGACTTGCCCAGATCTGGGGTCCCGCCCCTGGGCCTTTGCAGCCTGGGCTGGCAGCACTGCGTGATTGGGGGCCACCTGCAGGGGCCCCACCCCACTGCAGGGACTGGAGTGAATTCTTTTTTCTTTTTTTCTTGGTGTGAATTCTAGTTAAGCAAAGCTTGTGTTTCCCACACGGGCCCAGCTCCTGCCGCCCGGAAAGGTGAGGACATGTACTTTCATCCGTCAGCATGTCCTGTGCGCACGAAGGTTTCACTGTCCTAAAAACACCACTCCAGCGAGGATCGGAGCTTTCAAACGTCTCCTGTCTGCAGCAGTTGAGTAGAACAACCCCCCAAATTAGACCTGATTTGGAGTAAGGGTCTTTGCAGGTGTAACTAGTTGAGGGTCTTGTGATCATCCTGGATTTAGGCTGGGCCTTAAATCCAGTGACTGGCATCCTCATGAGAAAAGGAGAGGCCACAGAGAGACACAGAGAAGGCCACGGGACGGTGGAGACAGGGGTCGGGGTGGCAGCCACAGCCGAGGGACCCTGCAGTCACTTGAAGCGGGAAGGGTAGGAAAGGTCCTCCCTGGAGCCTTCGGGGGCAGCAGGGTTCTGTCCACACCTTGGCTTCAGCCTTCTGGCTGCCAGAACTTTGAGGGAATCCTTTTCTGTTGCTGCGAGCCACCAAGTGTCTGTAATTCACTACAGCGGCCACAGGAAATCAGACACCATTTCTCTTTTTTTTTTTTTGAGACAGAGTCTCACGCTGTCACCCAGGCTGGAGATCTCGGCTCATGGCAATTTCTGCTTCCAGGGTTCAAGCGATTCTCCCAGCGAGCCTCCCGAGTAGCTGGGATTACAAGCACGCACCACCCAGCTAATTTTGTATTTTTAGTAGAGACAGGGTTTCTCCATGTTGGTCAGGCTGGTCTCGATCTCCCGGCCTCAAGTGATCCACCCGTGTCAGCCTCCCAGAGTGCTGGGATTACAGGTGTGAGCTCCCTTGCCCAGCCAGTCACGGCTACTTGGGAGGCTGTGGCAGGGGAATCGCTTGAACCCGGGAGGGGGAGGTTGCGGTGAGCTGAGATTGTACCATTGTACTCCAGCCTGGGCAACAAGAGCGAAACTCCATCTCAAAAAAAAAAAGTGACCAACGCATTTTATAAGATAATGTAATCTCAACACCAAACAAACCAGGACATTATCAGAAAGGATAATTACTGGCCAATCTTAATTATTAGAAAAATATTTTTAAAAACAGCAAAGAAAATATTAGCAAAATTCATCAAGAAATGGATTTTATCCCAGGCACTCAGGTTTAGTAAAACATTACAAAAGGTGCCCAGATGATCCACCTGTTACCACTCTCACCGGTTAAAGGAGAAAAGGCGAGTGCCTGTCTCAGCTGGTTCATAGCTGATATTCAATCAAATTCAACACAGCAATGGCCTCCAAAAATCTACAGAAAACCCTTGCTCAGTGGCAAAAAATGTTAAAATAATTTATTTTTTTAAAGACTTCAGGTCTTGCTGTATTGCCCAGGCTGAACTCAAACTCCTGAGCTCAAATGATCCTCTTGCCTCAGCGTCTCAGTAGCTGGGATCACAGGTGTGAGCCCTTGTTCCCAGCTCAGAGGGGCTTCTTGAAAGTTAGGAACAAGCCCAGGCCTTCCCCTCTGGATGTGGTTGAGCTGGAGCTCGCTGGAGCTGGGGGAGAGGAAAAGGGATGAAACGGCAAAGGTGCTCCAGAGAAGACACCTCCGTCCCATCCTCAGCGGACCTGTGAGCCAGCACGCCTGGCAATTTTCTTTTCTTCTTTTTCCAGCCCCACGCCTCCTCCCTCCTCCCAATTTCTAAGAATGCCACTCATTTTTAAAACAGACGTTAGTTTTAATTTTTGCCTTAATGATCCATTCATCTGCTGCTCTCTGAACAGTGAGTGTCTGCTGGGCTCCTTGCCGGGTGCTGGGGATGCCCCTGGAGCTTCCCTGCCCCCAGCAACAGAAGAAGGGAGGGGAAGGGCTGCAGGCCCCTAGAGGAGGTAGTGGTGCCTGAGGTGGGAGAGTGGCCGGACGGGGAGGGGAGCCATGTTGGCCGGGAACTGTGGGGTGCGGAGGGGGCTGATGCTGTCTGCGGACTGCAGGAGGGGAGGGGGCTGACGCATGAGGGCAACCTGGGCAGACATGACTGGGATAGAGCAAGGATACCATGGCCATGGGGCTGACACTGGACCAGAGCAGCCTGGATGCTGAGAGCAGAGGGGCCCACGCTGCCCTGGCCAGGCTCGCATGCTGCCGGGGAACAGAGGGGGTCCCACCTGGGCCAGCAGGTGATGTAGGAGCATCCCCGTTTTCCTGGCACTGACTCCTGGTGACCAGCAGAGACCCTGTCCCCACCTGGCACTAGTCTCTGCGGCCCCAAGCTCTCATTGTTGGATAAACCCTTGTCCGCGGTGAGCTGTCTTCAGAGGCGAGCTCCGGGCTGAGAGAAGGCGGCAGTCAGGGACACAGGAAACTCATTTCAGAGAGGCAGCTCGGAGGCTGAGAAATGGGCTTCTAGAACTTCACGCTAACGTGCCTAAAGGAGGAGCAGGCATGGATCTCACAGGCACGTGTGTCCAGGCCTCCCTCAGCAGTCGCAGGCCTGCCGATGTTGGTGTCCAGGTCTGCAGGGGCTGGCAGGTTGTGGTTCCCACAGACACAGCGATGCGGTCCGCCCAAAAGAAAGGGGGCGGGGCCTAAGAGCATCTCCTGGAGGAGTTCCTGCCCTTGGCTGGTCCCTCTGTTTTTAGGCTGCTTTGAGCAGAATAAGCTCTTCTGTTATGAGAACAGGTGCCTGGAAAGCAGACATGGACCCGTGACTTGTCCTAACCCCAGGAGTTTACACAGTGAGGACCCAAGAACAAGCCCAGGGCCTCGACCTCAGACCCCCCGCCCCGCGGGACCTGGCTCAGACCTCACACAGCCTTGGCTGCTCATCTTCAAGGCCCCAAAGCTCCTATTTCTGCTTTTTTTTTTTTTTTTTGAGATGGAGTCTTGCTCTGTCACCCAGGCTGGAGTGCAGTGGCACAATCTCGGCTCACCACAACCTTCGCCCCCCGGGGTCAAGTGATTCTCCTGCCTCAGCCTCCTGACTAGCTGGGATTACAGGGGCCTGCCACCGCGCCCAGCTAATTTTTGTATTTTAGAGATGAGGTTTCACCATCTTGGCCAGGCTGGTCTTGAACTCCTGACCTTGTGATCCACTTGCCTTTGACTCCCAAAGTGCTGGAATTACAGGCATGAGCCACCACACCCGGCCTCTGCTCCTTTAAAAATATTTTTTTTCAGACAGGGTCTCACTCTGTTGCCCAGGCTGGAGTGCAGTGGTGCAATTACAGCTCACTGCAGCCTGGACCTCCTGGGCTCAGGTGATCCTCCAGCCTTGGCCTCCCGGGCAGCCGGGACCACAAGTGCCACCACCGTGCTGGCCTCTGCTCCCTTCTCCACACGACAGAAGCAGCCCGGGGCGACACCTGCCCAGGTCCTCCTGTCTCCTCAGGTCCCCTCGGGTTGCCAGGGCCAAGGTCGGCTGCAGGTTGGATGTTCACAGGCTGGTTTCAGGCTGGGCCTGCTGATCACACGGCCTGGGAGGGAAGCCCATGTCCCCAGAGGCCTCCTCCCTGGTCTCTGTGCCTGTCCTCAGGTAACCTCAGCCTCTGCTTCATCTTGGATAAACTATGGCCCCACAGAAGCTTCAGAAAGCGGAACCTGCCCCTGGGAGCTTCTCATCCCTCTTTCACCCCTTTTCTAATTTGCTGCTGAGACAGCAAACCTGAGCCTAGGGTGTCTGTGCAGACAGGCGCCCAGCCAGAGGCCCGGGTCTTCCAGCAGCTCACGTTGTCACCGGGACCCGGCCTGCTCCCAAGTTTCCTGAGAGCTGTGGGGCTGCCCCCAACACCCAGGTCCCATTAGCGAGGCCGGGGGCTCCTCTCCCTTTGCTGGCAGACCGGGAAACAAGGCTCACCTCCCGCCCCCTGCCCCACTCCCCGCATCCTCGATTCTTGCTGGATCAAAGGTGTCACAAGTCAGATTCCTTAAAACTGCTTTCCAAGGGAACCCAAAATATCTGTTTCTAGAAGTGTTGGCATTCAAGAGCTGGAGATGACTCAGCCCAGCCAGTGCCTCCTATTCTGCACCCACGCTGTGGGGTCTATTTCTAGGCAGCCTGGTTGTGTGCGGAGTTCAGGGAACCTGGATCTTCCAGCGTCTTGTCTTAACTGGAACGTTCCATCAGTGGTTTTGTCCGGAGTATCCAGCACGCGGTTCGCAGCCACTCCCCTGAAGCTCGAAGGTGGTGATGAGCTCTCTGAGTGATCAAAGGCAGAGCCACTTACCTTCCGCGTCACTGGCCCTTGTACTGACGCATGTTTAATTTCATCAGGAGGTTTTCTGAAGGAGACAGCTGGAGTATGCAAGTGGTCATCATAGAAGCCATGCTTGAGTTTGTGCTGTTTTCAGGAGGCCTTTGTCCTGAGCCCTGAAACCCACCCTGGCCGCAGTGCTTAGCGTCACCCCATCCCTGGATGGGAAGCCAAGGGCCCGAGTGGCCCCTGCCTGTGAGCAGTGACGGACCTTCCAGTGCTTTCATTCAATCCATCCTGGTTTTCTCATCAACGAAGTGAGGATGAGAATGCCTCAGAATCGCAGCGCTCACCTCGCAGGGCTGTTCTGAGGAGTCAGAGGCAACACACAGAGCAGCGTGCACACAGCAGGTGCCCCGTGCGCGCAGGTCCCTCCTCCATCGGGACACGAATCTAACCCTCCCCAACAGCACACAGAAGGCGCCCCGTGTGCGCAGGTCCCTCCTCCTTCCGGACACTTATCCAGCGCCTCCCTGACGGTGCCCTGCATTGGCTGCAGGTGTCCTGCCCACTGGAGAGAGGGCCCCTGGAGCGAATCCGGCTGGGTGCGGCTCCGACTCTTCCAGCTCTGGACCAGTGAAAGCCTCTCCAGCTGCTCTGCAGGGCCACGTGGCACTGAGGCCCGTGCTGCTCTCAGATGGCCCTGATGGCTATAGACCACGGCATGTCTAAATCCTTAAAAGTCCTAAATGAGCTAACAAACCATTCGTGAGATCTTTTCCATCCTCACGAAGACCTGGAAAGCCTGTCAGAACTTGGAAACGGGCTGAGGTGGGTTTGGAAGGTGGTGTGGGGTGCTCCAGCCTCCTATTCCCAGGTTGGGACCCTCTGGCACCACCACAGCCCTCAGTAAATAGCTGTCCTTGGCTGCCCCTCAGGCCTGGGGCGGCCCCGTTGGAGGAAGGACCTGGGAGAGGCTTGTGCAGATCCCCTTGCTAGGGATCTTTGGGCAGAGAAATCTCAACCCATTGTGGAGCAAGGAGAAAGGGGCATGGGAGGCTGGGAGAGACAGGAACCTTCCCACCAAGCTCTTCCACTGGCACAGGGCTACGTTCCCCTCAGTCCCCAACTTAGGGCAGATGTAAAAAGAGCCCATCAAGGACCACCTAATGGTGCAGAGTCCTCACCCAGCCACACAACGGCCTTCACACAGCTGCCTTTGAGGAAATACTTTTTTTTTTTGGAGACTGAGTCTCACTCTGTTGCCCAGGCTGGAGTGCAGTGGCGTGATATTGGCTCACTGCAACCTCTGCCTCCTGGATTCAAGCAATTCTCCTGCCTCAGTCTCCCGCGTAGCTGGGACTGTAGGCATGTGCCACCAGGCCTGGCTAATTTTTTGTATTTTTAGTAGAGATGGGGTTTCGCCATGTTGGCCAGGATGGTCTCGAGCTCCTGACCTCGTGATCTGCCCCCACTCAGTCCCTCAAAGTGCTGGGATTATAGGCATGAGCCACAGCGCCTGGCTGAGGAAATAAAATTTAACTCTAACCTGCCTGTGTGTGCACGCACTGTCTTGTTATTAAATGTACCAACATATTACTTTAATATTTTGATAACTTTCTCATTTTAATTGGTTTTCTTTGCAATCAGATGTGTTTTATCTCATGGATTTGTCAACATCATTTGAGAAGAAGTCCATAGGGCTCACCAGCCAGCCAGGTGGGCTGCAGCAAAAAAATGTTAAGAATTCACATCCTGGCCGGGCACGGTGGCTCACACCTGTAATCCTAGCACTTTGGGAGGCCAAGGTGGGTGGATCACCTGAGGTCAGGAGTTCAAGACCAGCCTGGCCATCATGGTGAAAAATAAAATCTTTTTTATTTTTAAAAATATATATAAAAGAAAAAAAAGAATGCGGCTGGGTGCAGTGGCTCACGCCTGTAATCCTAGCACTTTGGGAGGCTGAGGTGGTGGATCACCTGAGGTTAGGAGTTCAAGACCACCCTGGACATCATGGTGAAACCCCATCTTAAAAAAAAAAAAAGAATGCACATCCTTTGACAGTATGTGTACTAAAATTGGAACGATACAGAGAAGATTAGCAAATTTAAAAAAAATGTTAAGAACTCAGTCTGGCGAGGTATGGTGCCTCACGCCTGTAATTCCAGCATTTTGGGAGGCTGAGGTGGGTGCACTGCTTGAGGCCAAGAGGTTGAGACCAGCCTGGACAACATAGGAGACCCTGTCTCTACTAAAAATAAAAGGCCGGGTGCGGTGGCTCATGCCTGTAATCCCAGCACTTTGGGAGGCCAAGGCAGGTGGATCACGAGGTCAGGAGATGGAGACCATCCTGGCTGACATGGTGAAACCCTATGTAGAGTGAAACTCTACAAAAATACAAAAACCTAGCTGGGCATGGTGGCGTGTGCCTGTAGCCCCAGCTACTCAGGAGGCTGAGGCAGGGGAATTGCTTGATTCCAGGAGGCGGAGGTTGCAGTGAGCCGAGCTCGCGCCACTGCACTCTAGCTTGGCAACAGAGCAAGACTCCATCTAAAAAATAAATAAATAAATAAAAATAAAAATTAGCTGGATATGGTGGTACATGCCTACAGTTCTAGATACTTAGGAGGCTGAGGCGGGAGGACTGCTTGAGCCCAGGAATTTGAGGCTGCGGTGAGTTATGACTGTGCCACTGCACTCCAGCCTGGGTGACAGAGCGAGACCTTGTCTTGCAAAAATAAAAACAAAACAAACCCCAACAACCTTGGTCTGGAGGACTGGATCGATCCAGGTCAAAATGCATGTAGGGTCCTGTGGGTGGTCTGTGAGTTCACACCACCCTCATCTGGGCCACGGTATGGGTCATCCCATGGGTGGGGACACCAAATGGGCCACTTGGTTAGGGCAGTGACCTCGAGAACCCTTCTTGGTGAGAGTCCTTGGCAGCAAGTCGCTGGTTCAGCAGCCCCGCGGACACGGCTTTCCCACATGCCTCAGGGTCTCAGCAGCCACCGCTCACCCCCGCTGAATCAGCCGTTCCCCAAGGGGGCTGGTGTCTGGAGACTTCTCAGTCGGCTGTTCCTGCCACACTGGCATTTTCAGTAAGGAGAATCTGTTCCTTATTAACTAGAAAAGGCCAAGTGACTGGTGATCGCTTTCTTTTCAAAACCAATCTTCAGAGGGAGGGATTCGCAGGATGTCACCTCCAGGTGTCAAATGACATTTCCTTTCTTCTCCCTGGCTCTCTCTTTGGTGTCACTGTGGATTTACAGATTTTCTTTACTTTCTTTTTTTTTTTTTTTTTTTTTTTTGAGGCAGAGTCTCACTCTGTCGCCCAGGCTGGAGTGCAGTGGCACAATCTTGGCTCACTGCAACCTCTGCCTCCCGGGTTCAAGTGATTCTCCTGCCTCAGCCTCCCAAGTAGCTGGGATTATAGGCATGCACTACCATCCCAGCTAGTTTTGTATTTTTAGTAGAGACAAGAGTTCACCATGTTGACCAGGCTGGTCTCAAACTGTTGACCTCAGGTGATCCACACAACTTGGCCCCACAAAGTGCTGGAATTACAGGCATGAGCCACTGTGCCCGGCCTCTCTTCACTTTTTTGATGGTGTTCTTTGAAGCGCAAAAGTTTCAACTTTTAAGAATTTAAAAATTGGCCAGGTGTGATAGCTCATGCCTGTAATCCCAGCACTTTAGGAGGATGAAGTGGGAGGATCACTTTAGGCCATGAATTCGAGACCAGTCTGGCCCACGTGGCAAAACCCTGTCTCTCCTAAAAATACAAAAATTAGCCAGGCATGGTGGTGCACGCCTGTATTCCCAGCTACTCGGGAGGCTGAGGCAGGAGGATCGCTTGAACTGCGAGGTGGAGGTTGCGGTGAGCTGATGTCGCGCCACTGCACTCCAGCCTGGCCACAGAGCGAACGTTTTAACTCGGATGAAGTCCAATCTGTGTTTTTATTTGGTTCCTTGTGCTTTTGGTGTCATATCTAAGAAGCCATTGCCTGCTCCAAGGTCACCAAGATTGATGCCTGTATTTTCTTCTAAAAGGCTTATAGTTTTAGTCTTACACTTAGGTCTTTGATTTAGGCTAAATTTTGTCCATGGTGTGAGAGAAGGGTCTCAGTTCCTTCTTTTGTATGTGGCGGTTAAGCTGT
Source organism: Cacajao melanocephalus (assembly GCA_963573385.1). NCBI lineage: Eukaryota > Metazoa > Chordata > Mammalia > Primates > Pitheciidae > Cacajao > Cacajao melanocephalus. Next base: position 88,609 of record CAUYLG010026212.1, on the reverse strand, counting down.
CCCAGTACCGTTTGTTGAAAAGATCATTCTTTCCCGATTGAATGTTCTCAGGGTGCTGTTTTGAAAATCAATTGACCATGCATGTAAGGGTTTATTCTTGAGCTCTTAATTCTGCCTCATTGATCTCCACACCCATCCTCATGCCCAGCCCCTCAGCTTTCTTCCTTTTCAAGGTTGTTTGGCTATTCTGGATCTTCTGTATTTCCATATAAAATTTTAAGACCAGCTTTTCAATTTTTTGTTTTAAAGCAGCTGGGATTTTGATAGGAATTGAGTTGAATCTGCAGATCAACCTGGAAAATATCGCCATTTTCACAATAGTAAAATTTCCAATCTATGAACATGGGACATCTTTCCATTTGCTTAGGTCTTTAAAAATGTTCTTTCAGGCTGGGCATGTTGGCTTATGCCTGCAATCCCAGCACTTTGGGAGGCCGAGGCAAACAGATCACTTGAGGTCAAGAGTTTGAGACCAGACTGGCCAACATTGTGAAACCCCATCTCTACTAAAAATACAAAAATAGCCAGGTGTGGTGGCACACGCCTGTAATCCCAGCTACATGGGCGGCTGCAGCAGGAGAATCTCTTGGCCCGGGAGGTGTGCCAAGATTGTGCCACTGTACTCCAGCCTGGGCGACAGAGCCAGACTTCGTCTTGGGGGGAAAAAACGTTGTTCTTTCAGTTATATTTTGTAGTTTTCAGTGTGCAGATCTTACACATCTTTTGTTGAATTTATCCCTAGGAATTTTACCTTTTGTGATGCTATTGTGAGTGGTTTTCTGAACTTGACTTTCTGATTGTTCGTTACTATTTATGGAAATGCAACATATTTTTGTATATTGATTGTGTTTCCTGCAGCCTTGCTAAATTCACTTATTCATCCTAATATTTGTTGATTTTTGCATGTGTGTTTGTGTACATAATCCTTAGGATTTTCTATTTATAAAATCATGTCATCTCTGAATAAAGATAGTTTTACTTCCCTTCTAATCCAGATGCCTTTTATTTCTTTTCCTTGCTTGGTTGTTCTGGGTTGACTCTCTAGTGGAGTGTTGAACAGAAGTGGTGACACCAGAGATCCTTGTGTTATTCCTGATTTTAAGGGGAAAGCATTGAGTCTCTCATTATTAAGTATGATGTTAGCTGGATTTTCATAAGTACTGTTTTCACTTCAGGTTTACTTTCAGCTTCAGGTTGAAGAGGGTTCCTTCCATTTCTAGGTTTCTTTTCTTTTCTTTTCTTTTCTTTTTTTTTTTTTTTTGAGCTGGAGCCTCACTCTGTCACCCAGGCTGGAGTGCTCACTGCGGCCTCCACCTCCCAGGTTGAAGGGATTCTTGTGCCTCGGCCTCCCGAGTAGCTGGGATTACAGGCAGGCACACCACCATGCCCAATTAATTTTTGGATTTTTAGTAGAGACGGGGTTTTGCCATGTTGGCCAGGCTGGTCACCAGCTCCTGTCCTCAAACAATCCACCCACCTCGGCCCTCCCAAAGTGCTGGGATTACAGGTGTAAGCCATTGCGCCTGGCCAATTTTTAATTTTTTTTGGTACAGACAGGGTCTCATTATGTTGCCAGGCTGTTTTTGAACTCCTGGGCTCAAGTGATCCTCCAGTGTCAGCCTCCCAAAGCGCCGGGATTACAGATGTGAACCACCATGCCTAGCCCGGGATTTTCAAGTCTTGAGGCAACTTTGCATTCTTGGAAAAAATCCCACTTAGTTGTGGTGTGTAATTCTTTCTGTACATTGCTGGATCTGATTTGCTAGTGTTTTGTGGAGAATTTTTGTATCTATATTCATAAGGGATGTTGGTTTGTAAGTTTTTTTTTCTTGTGATATCTTTGCTTGCTTTAACATCAGGATAGTACTAGCCTCCTATAATGAGTTGGGAGTGTTCTCTTCTTCTCTATTTTTTGGAAAAATTTGTGAAGGATTGGTATTAATTCTTCCTTAAGTGTTTGGTAGAATTTACCAGTATAGCTATCTTGGCCTTGGTTTTTGTTTGTAAGTTTTTAAAAGATTACTAATTCAATTCCTTTACTTGTTACAAATTGATTAAGATTTCCTATTGTTTCTTGAGTCAATGTGATAGTTTGTATCTTTGTAGGAATTTGTCTGTTTCATCTAGGTTATATAATTTGTTGGCATACAATTATTTATCTTATTTTCTTTTTAAATTTTTTTTTTTATCGTACTTTAAGTTCTGGGGTACATGTGCAGAACATGCTGGTTTGTTACATAGGTATATACGCGTCATGGTGGTTGGACTTAAACTTCTGTAAAGTCAGTGGTGGGCCAGGATCGGTGGCTCATGCCTGTAATCCCAGCACTTTGGGAGCCTGAGGCAGGCAGATCACCTGAGGTCAGGAGTTCAAGACCAGCATGGCCAATATGGCAAAGCCCCGTCTCTACTAAAAATACAGAAATTACTAAGGCGAGATCAGGGAAGACAGAAACCTCCCGTGGAGCAGAAGGGCAACAGCTCGCTTGATCTTGACTTTCAGTACGAATACAGACAGTGAATACAGGGCCTCACGATCCTTCTGACCTTTTGGGTTTTAAGCAGGAGCCGTCAGATTTTTTAAAAATTTATCAGCCAGGCGTGGTGGCTCATGCCTATAATCCCAGTGCTTTGGGAGGCCAAGGAGGGCAAATCACGAGGTCAAGAGTTCGAGACCAGCCTGGCCAACATGGTGAAACCCTGTCTCTACTAAAAATACAAAAAAATTAGCCAGATGTGGTGGCAGGCACCTATAATCCCAGCTACTCAGGAGGCTGAGGCAGGAGAATTGCTTGAACCCAGGAGACAGAGGTTGCAGTGAGCTGAGACCATGCCACAGCACTTCAGCCTGGGCCACAGAGTGAGACTCGGTATCAAAATAAATAAATAAATAAATAAATAAATAAATAAATAAAAAGATAGAAAAATTAGCCAGGTGTGGTGGTATGCACCTGAAATCTCTGCTACTCAGAAGGCTGAGGCAGAATCACTTGAATCTGGGAGGCAGAGGTTGCAGTGAGCCAAGATGGCACCATTGCACTCCAGCCTGGGCGACAGAGCGAGACTTCATCTCAAAAAAAAAAAAAAGTCAGTAGTAAGGTCCCCCCTTTTTTCTTCTTTTCTTTTTTTTTAATTTCCTCGACCCCATCTTCCAATGTCCCCTCTTTGACTCCTTCTTTTAGTAATGTGAATCTTCTCCCTGTTGTTCTTGGCTAGTCTTACTAAAAGTTTATCAATTTTGTTAATCTTTTCAAAGGACCACTTCAATTTTGTGATTTTTCTCTTGTTTTTCTGTTCTTTGTTTCATTCATTTCCACGCTAAGCTTTAGTATTTCCTTCCTTCCACTTTGGGTCTAGTTTGCTGTTTTTTCCCTAGTTTCTTAAGATGAAAGGTTATGGTTTTGCTTTGAGATCTTTCTTCTTTTACAAAAATACATGTTATTTTTTGGAGCAGTTTCGGGTTCACAGCAAAACTGAGTGAAAAGCACAGTTCTCATAAGTCCCCTCCCTACACATAGAGCCTTCCCTACCCCCAACACCCCCACAGAGGGCCTCACCTGCCGCAGTGGTGAACCTGCACTGGCCCAGCACCATCGGTTTTATTGTTGGTGTTTTGAGATGGAGTCTTGCTCTGTCTCCTAGGCTGGATCCAGCGGTGCGATCTCAGCTCACTGCAACCTCTGCCTCCGGGGTTCAAGTGATTCTCCTGCCTCAGTCTCCCAAGTAGCTGGGACTACAGGCATGAACCACCACACCCAGCTAATTCTGTAATTTTAGTAGAGGTGGGGTTTCACGCTGTTGGCCAGGCTGGTCTGGAACTCCTGATCTCAGGGGCAATCAGCCCTCGGAGGCCTCCTGCAGGGCTGGGGTAGGTGTGAGCCACTGGCCCAGCCTATTCTTGCTGTTGTACATTCTGTGGGTTTTCACATGTGTGTATGGCATGGATCCATCATGACAGTGTCATGCAGAGGAGTTTTTGGCCCTGAAAGTCCTCTGTGCTCTGCTTATTCATCCCTCCCTTCCCCCACCCCTGGCAACCTCTGATCTTTTAACTGTCTCCATAGCTTTGTCTTTCTCAGACATCACGTAGTCGGAATTGAAGGGTGGTAGCATACACCAGCCAAAAACCTGCCACTACGGCGTAAGAATTATTTAGCTAAAGCCTCTAAAAATAAAAGCAGTTGCAAGAAGTACGCTTAGACCCCCGCTTTTCTTCCTGAAAGCAGGAGATTAAATTCCCATGTGAGAGCTGAGTTCCCTACACCAGGAGGAAAGAAACATTTTTATCACCAGAGATGGGGATTTGAGGCAGAGCGAAATCTGTGCAAACAGATCTTGTTAAAATAATTCTCATCTTTCGTTTACTTGCCTCGTCTATTTTAGTGACTTTTCCACAATTTCCTCTCTTTGCTCAACCTGAAGACACCTAGACCTGGCCATGTCTTTGGGTTTTCATCTTCTCGTGGGGACTTCCATCTACCTGTAAAGCAAAATCTGTCTGCTTCTCTCCTATTAGTCTGACTTAGGGCAATTTGATTCTCAGGCCCAGCCAAAGACCCCAAGAGGGTAGAGGAAAGGTTTTTCCTCCCATACAGAATCACACAGTAGGGAGGAGTTTTAGACTGGCTTCTTTCACCCGGCAGCACACATCTAAAATTCCTCCACGTCTTTTCACAGTTGCCAGCTCATTTCTTCTTAGTGCTGAATAACAGTCCGTCGTCTGAATGGCCGTAGTTTATTCATCTATTCACCTGCTGAAGGACATCTTGGTTGCTTCCAAGTTTTGGAAATTATGGATAAAGTTGCTATAAATATCCAGGTGTAGGTTTTTGTTTGGTTGGTTTTTTGGTTTTGTTTTGTTTTGAGACAGGGTCTTTCTCTGTCACCTAGGCTGGCATGCAGTGATGTGATCACAGCTCACTGTAGCCTTGAACTCGTGGACTCAAGCCATCTTCCCACCTCAACCTCCTGAGTAGCTGGGACTACAGGTGTGTTTCACTACATCTGGATAATTTTTAAAAGTTTTTGTAGAGATGGGAACTCATTTTGTTGCCCAGGCTGGTCTTGAACTCCTGGTCTCAAGCGATCTTCCCACCTTGGCCTCCCAATGTGCTGAGATTACAGGCGTGAGCCACACTACACCCAGTCCTGTGTGCAGGTTTTTGTGTGGATATAAGTTTTCAGCTCATCTGGGTAAATACTGAAGAGTGCGATTGCTGGGTCCTACGGAAAGAGCATGTTTACTTTTTTTTTTTTTTTTGAGACAGAGTCTCACTCTGTCACCCAGGCTGGAGTGCAATGGCATGATCTCAGCTCACTGCAACCTCTGCCTCCTGGGTTCAAGTGATTCTCCTGCCTTAGCCTCCTGAGTAGTTGGGATTACAGGTGCCCACCATTATGCCCAGCTAATTTTTGTATTTTTAGTAGAGAAGGGGTTTTACCATGTTGGCCAGGCTGGTCTTGAACTCCTGACCCCAGGTGATCTGCCCACCTCGGCCTCCCAAGGTGCTGGGATTACAGATGTGTGTTTACAAAGTAAACTGCACCCAGCCAGAGTGTGTTTACTTTGGTAAGACGCTGCCAAACTCTTTTCCAAAGTGGCTGTGGCATTTTCATTCCCACCAGCAGTGAATGGGTGTTCCTATGGCTCCATGTCCTCACCAGCATTTGGTGTTATCAGGGCTTTGGATTTTCCCCATTCTAATGGGCATGTAGTAGTTTCTCATTGTTTTTCTGTCTTCTTTATTAATGCAGGTGTTTACAGCTATAAATTTTCCTCCAACTACTTCATTTCTGTATTCCATAAATTTTGATATGTTGTAGTTTTATTTTCATTCATCTCAAAGTATTTTCTAATTGATTTTGTGATTTCTTCTTTGATTCATTGGTGATCTGGGAGTATGTTATTTAACTTCCACATATTTGCGAATTTCCCAAACCTTCTATTAGTGATTTCTAATTTCTAGATTCCCAGGAACATGTCAGGGCCTTCAAAGCCCCCTGTGGACATCCCATTCCCCAGCTTTTCCTTTTAAGGTTTTGGTCTTCTTGTTTGCTCCTACTGGTAACACCAGCTAGGCAGCTGTGATGTTAAGCAGTTGCCACAGATGGTTCTCAACAATCATCCCGGGGAAAACGCTGTTCCCAATAAGTAAGGTCTGAGTCAGGTCAATCAAGATGAGCCCTGCAAGGGGTGGTGGTGGAGGGTTCCCGGGGAGCTGCCAGACGGGTCAAATAGTGACAATTATCAGGGGTGGGGCTTCTGGGAGCTCTAGACCCACTCTAACTCTGCCAGTGGGTGCCAGGATGCTGGTTTTCAAGGCTACTGTGGGGGTGGGGGAGCGGGATAGAAACAGGGACAGCTAAAATGCCCCAACACTCATTGTGCCAATGAGATTCAGCTGTTTTTTTATTGACTAAATGCTTCTCAGAGGGTTGCAAGCTTTTGGTGAATTTCCAGAATGCTGAAAAAGTTCACTTTTATCATTTTTGCCAGTGTTCTCATTGCTTTTATGGAGAAACAGATTTGGAGGGGGCCCTACTCTGACATTCTGAAAGTGGCTATTCCTGATGCTTGGTTTTTGAACATCGAATAGTATTAAATTCCAAGACATCTTCTCCCTCCTCCCCACTGCCTCTTTCTCTCTCTCTCTCCCCACCTCCTTCTCATTTTGATGTCTGGCTGACCAGTAGGGTCCTAGCTTCTCAGCTCTGTGTGGCCAGTGGTGGTCGTCCTGTGGGACTGGGGTAAGGGACCAGGGTGAGGAGATGGCCAGGACCTGCTTCATCTGGACGGCTTGAGTCTCTGTGCCTCCTGACCCTGCCCTGCTCTTGGTGGTGGCCTGCAGCCATGGTGTCTGGGTGATGGTGGTCCCAAGAAGGTCTGTCTTAAGAGTCCCTTTCTGATTCTTTTAATAAAATCAAACTCTGGGTCGAGAGAGGTGGCTCACGCCTATAATCCTAGCACTTTGGGAGGCCGAGGTGGGTGGATTGCCTGAGCTCAGGAGTTCAAGACCAGGCTGGGCAACACGGTGAAACCCAGTCTCTACTAAAATACAAAAATTAGCTGGGCGTGGTGGCGTGTGCCCGTAATCCCAGTTACCTGGGAAGCTGAAGCAGAAGAATTGCTTGAACCCAGGAGGTGGACGTTGCAGTGAGTCAAAATCATGCCACTGCAGTCCAGCCTGGGTGACAGGGTGAGACTCTGTCTCAAAAACAAATAAATAAACTAAAATAAAATCAGACTCTGGAGCTCAGGCTGGCCTGGGAAAGGATGTGTCCCTGGGAGGTCTGCCTCTTGTCCCCCAGTGTGCCGTGACCTTCGGGGAGGGCAGGGCCTGGAACTTGGCCCACAAGGAAAGGCACCGCTTGTTTCCTTCCGGAACGTGCTGAAGGAGACCCCTCCCGACGTCGGCGCTCGGAGCATTGCTTCCTTAGGGAAGTCGGCAGATCCGCGAGGGGCTTCCTGTGGGCCGCAGCTCGCTCTGCACAAGCCGGGGTGCTGGAGCCAGGCAGAGGCGTTTCTTTTCACGTGCAGTGTGAGAAGGACCTGCCATTCATTTTTACCATCAGATCAGTCAGAGAACAGTTTTTCTCCGGGTGCATTTTCCCCAGGGGTCAGGCCTCCAGCCAGGCTGCTCCTCCTGGAGAGGCAGACACAGCCGGCTCTCCCTTCCTCTCCTCCCGCTGCAAAATTCCGGCTTTGGAGGTTCAAGTGATTCTCCTGCCTCATCCTCCAGAGTAGCTGGGATTACAGGCATTTGCCACCACGCCCTGCTAATTTTTGTATTTTTAGTAGAGATGGGGTTTCTCCATGTTGGTCAGGCTGGTCTTGAACTCCTGACCTCGAGTGATCCACCCGCCTCGGCCTCCTACAGTGCTGAGATTACAGGCGTGAGCCACCGCGTGGCGCTGCTTTCCATCAGTTTGACTCCCGCATTTGTTAGAAACCCCACACGCGTCCTTGCTGCTGCTGTGTTGTTTGCTTTAAGCAGTCACCGTCTTTGACTGTTATGCCCCCAAATGAACCACCTGCCCTTGCCTCAGGGTCTGCTTCTGGAAGATAGACATCGCCAACAAAGTAGGGAAAGTCACTTATGGAAGGAGGGGTAGTTATGCTCACGCCCCCTAAAATGGACTGAAGGCAGAAGCAGTGCCAGTGATTATGCAGGTGATTGACACCCATGATGAAAGGGGCAGCCCGCACGGGAGTCAAAATACGTTCAGCAGGCCGGCTGTGGGGACTCAGGCCTGTAATCTCAGCTCTGTGGGAGGCCGAGGCGGGCGGATCACTTGAGCCCAGGAGTTTGGGACCAGCCTGGCCAACATGGTGGAACCCCACCTCTACCAAAAATACAAAAATTAGCCGATCGCGGCGGCACGTGCCTGTAATCCCAGCTACTCGGGAGGCTGAGGCAGGAGAATCGCTTCAACCCGGGAGGCAGAGATTGCAGTGAGCTGAGATCACACTGCTTCACTCCAGCCCGGGTGATAGAGCAAGACTCCGTCTCAAAAAATATAACTATGTATTCAGCAAACCAGGATGGGACCCAAGGAGAAATGGCCAATATAGCAGCTTCCTGGGGACTTCAGTGCAAGTCCCTTGGGTAGAAAATGCAGATGAAGACAAACATGAACTGAGGACCAGGAGTGTCAGGTTGCACAGTGGACAATCCTCTCTACCGGGCATGGTCCCCCCACCCCACCCCGGTTGGCCGGCTGCCTTTCCAAACCCACACGGTGCCTGTGGAAAAGGGGCCACATTCCAGCCATTCGTATCACACATTTTCTGACTGCATATAATTTTAGAAATCAAAACCAAAAAGTTAACTTTGGAAACCCTACATACATTTGGAAATTTAAAAATGTGCTTCTAAATAACAAAGCTCAAAGCAGAAAGCCTGAGGGAAATTGGAAGATACTCGGAAGCGAGTGATAAGAAACACAGCACATGTCAACACTTGTGTTTTGTCTCCCAGGAGCTCCAACCCTACGGAGAATCCTGGAGAAATCTCCGCAGGAATGCACGGTGAGCAGACACGCAGCCTGTTCGTAATAGCACTGTCTGAGCAAGGGACCCTGGAGAGACCCTAAGTGCCCATCGTAGGTTCCTATGTTTTCTCGCACCCCACTTTCTTTGCCCTGGCCCCTCCACAGCCCAGCCAGCCGCAGGTTTTCCCTGCAGGCCCAAACCCAAGCTGGGCTTTGAGTGTTCTCAGGCACTGAGAAAGGCGTTGAGGCTGTTGTTCAGAACACGAAAAAGTCAAACATGTCGCTGAACACGTAGAAGTCAGCCCCAGCCTGAGCCAAATTCCTTAAGGCCTCACATCAACTCCATCGCCTGACCCCTTGTTATGGACAGACACGGGTACGGCCTCTCCGTTTTCTGACCTCCGTGCGTAGATCCCTTTGCTAAATGCTCTGTATGATTCACCCTGGTGTCCAGGGCTTCCTTCTTTGGAATCTCAATCTGCCCCATCTCATTCCCTAGAGACAGACGCAGGGGGGAGGTTGGCAGAGGCAGGGGTGGGGGTGTTTCACGGGGCGGGGTCTCCCTCTGGGGTGATGAAAGTGTTCTGGAGGCTGGGCATGGTGGCTCACGGCTGTGATCCCAGCACTTTGCGGGGCTGAGGCGGGCAGACAACCTGAGGTCAGGAGTTTGAGACCAGGCCAGGCTTGGCCCCCACTGCTGTGGGCTCACCTACCGCTGGGGGCACAGCCTGTACGTGAGCATGTGGTGAAGTGAGTGGTTTCTGATCTGAGATGGCAAAAGGATGCTCCCAAAAGCAAGCATTACCCACTGGCGAGCTCTGTCCTGACCGAAGGACACTGAAGAATTAACCTCAGGTCTTCAAGAGGGAACCCATCTAACAACCAGTGAGGAACCAAGGCATCCCAGCAACCACACGCGGGAGATTGGCATGTGTCTTCCCTGTTCGGGCCTTCGGAGGACAGCAGTCCCAGCCAAACCAGCTGCCTGGTGCAGCCTCTCCAGAGATCCTGAGCCAGCATCCCCCTCCACGCAGCTCCCCCGCTCCTGGCTCACGGAAATTGCGCTAATGACATTTGCTGTCTTCAGCTTCTAAGTTTTGGAGTAATGTGTAACGCAGCCACGGGTAACAAATCAGAGGGAGGTGAGAACACAGACCTGTGGAATTACCGTGCGTACTTTCTGATCGTCCCTGAACACCAGAGACATAAATCAAAGGCCTACTGTTTACTTTCAGCCTGTATGAAATTGCGGTAAAAAGTGGTATAAAGAGATAAAATGCGCAAACCTGCCGCGGGGTTCCGAGGACAAGCTGGTGGCCAGCGGATCCCGGGATCCTGGGAGGGAGTCCGTGTTCCTCACTCAGGAGTGCTTCTCCAGCACGCATCTCTGAACTGGATTCTGAGACATGGTGGGATGTGGAGATGCAGGTGGAAAGCCTTTCCAGATGCCAAAGTCACTGAAAGCCAAGGCCAATCAAGGATCAGATTGGGTGTATTTTTAAGAATGGGCTGGGCGCGGTGGCTCATGCCGGTAATCCCAGCACTTTGAGAGGCCAAGGCGGGTGGATCACCTGAGTCCACGAGTTTGAGACCAGCCTGGGCAACATGGTAAAATCCCATCCCACTAAAAATACAAACAATTAGTCAGGTGGGGTGGCATGCGGCTGTAATCCCAGCTACCCAGGAGGCTGAGGTGGGAGGCTGAGGTGGGAGGCTGAGGTGGGAGGCTGAGGTGGGAGGCTGAGGTGGGAGGCTGAGGTGGGAGGATCACCTGAGCTAGGGAAGTTAACCCTGTAGTGAGCCGGGATTGTGCCACTGTTCTCCAGTCTGGGCGACAGGAGTGAAAAGCATCTCAAAAAAAAAAAAAAAGAGAGAAGAATGGCTGGTAATTATACAATGCCATGTGCCCACTTTCCTTTAAGCAGTGGTTCTGCAGCCTGAGCCTCCCATGCTTACGGGATCCTCCCACCTCAGCCTCCTGAGGGTAGTTGGGACTACAGGCCTGGACCACCATGTCCAGGTAATTTTAAAATTTTTTGTAGAGACCAAGTGTTGCCATGTTGCCCAGGCGGACCTGGAACTCTTGGCCTTGAGGGATCTTCCTGTCTTGGACACGCTGTTGGGATGACAGGCATGAGCCACTGCACTTGGTTGGCTGAAGCATGTTTCTTAAATTTAATTGTTTCTTTGCCACCTTTATTCATATTTTTTCTTTTGCTAGACCCATTTTAAAGTTAAGGAATGCTTTTTAATACAAGTATCCTATATATCTTAATTGGTTTAATTATTAGTTTTTATTTGTTTTTATTTTTATTTATTTTTTTTGAGATGGAGTTCTGCTCTTATTGCCCAGGCTGGAGTGCAGTGGCACGATCTCAGCTCACCACAACCTCCTCTCTTTCTTCCTTCCTTTCTTTCTCTTTCTTTCTTTCTTTTTCTTTCTTTCTCTCTCTCTCTCTCTCTCTTTCTTTTCCCTCCCTCCCTCCATTCCTTCCTTCCTTCTCTCTCTTTTTTTTCTTTGAGACGGAGTTTCGCTCTTATTGCCCAGGCTGGAGTGCAGTGGCACAATCTCAGCTCACTGCAACCTCCTCTCTTTCTTCCTTCCTTTCTTTCTCTTTCTTTCTTTCTTTTTCTTTCTTTCTCTCTCTCTCTCTTTCTTTTCCCTCCCTCCCTCCATTCCTTCCTTCCTTCTCTCTCTCTTTTTTCTTTGAGATGGAGTTTCACTCTTGTTGCCCAGGCTGGAGTGCAGTGGCATGATCTCAGCTCACTGCAACCTCCACCTCCTGGGTTCAAGTGATTCTCCTGCCTCAGCCTCCCGAGTAGCTGGGACTACAGATATGCGCCATGACACCTGGCACTACCACATCACAACTGACCATAGCTAGGAACTGGCAGGGCCAGGGGGCTGTGGAGCTGCACCTGAGGTGGGAGTCAGCTACCTGGAAGGCCACTTTTGAGGAAAGGTGGTATGAATGCCCCCAGGGACACGTCTGATGGGGATGGGGAGGGGGCCACAGGAGGATGGCAGGAACGTGGCTGCAGGAGCTTCAGCCCGAGAGGGAACAAAACCTCTGCGAGGGGCTGGAGCTGTGGCCGTGCAGCACCCTGGGACAGGCGTAGCCAGGAACAGCGTGGCATGGTTGGGGTGCTACCCAGCACGCTGGTGTTTGGAGGGGCACACCCACCTGTTTGGGAGCAGACACTTTAGAAGCACTTGGTAAACACTAGCCCCTGTTTTATTGACTAATGTTAGTTGATGTGAAAGGAAAATAAACCTTGGGACCCCAAAATTACTAAGTTATTTATACTGAAGGGAAACGTCAAGCAGGGAACTGCGTGGGGCAAACCTGCCTCCATTCTATTCAAAGTCACCCTCTGCTCACTGAGATCAGTGCACATATGATTGCTTCCCCTACCCATGAAAGGCCCCTCCCTGCATCAAGTTGTTCTCCTTCCAGACCAAACCAAAGCACCTCTGTATTACTCCGTTTTCACACTGCTACAAAGACATCCCCGACACTGGGTCATTTACAAAGAAAAGAGATTTAGTTGACTTATAGTTCTGCAGGGCTGGGAGGCCTCAGGAAACTTACAATTGTGGTGGAAGGGGCAGGGGCGTGTCCCACATGGTGGCGGCAAGAGAGAGTGGTGAGCGCAGGGGGAGGAGCCCCTGATAAAGCCATCAGGTCTCACGAGAACCCCCTCACTATCACGGGGACAGCACAGTGGAGACCACCCCCGTGATCCAGTCACCCCCCAGCAGGCCTCGACCCAGATGCGTGGGGATTATGGGGCTTGCCATTCGAGATGAGATTCGGGTGGGGACACAAAGCCCAACCATATCAACATCTGACATCTCGTGCCTCCCTAACATGTGTAAAACGGAGCTGTGCACTGACCACCTTGGGCACACATCACCAGGCCGCCTAAGGCTGTGCCACAGGTGTGCATCCTTAACTTTGGAAAAATAAACTTCCTAAACTGACTGAGACTTGTCTCAGATATTTGAGGTTCATATCAAAGACCAGGGCAAATGCCCAGTCACGAGCATGGGTACATGGAAAGAGATGGGGACAGGCCACTCATCTGGCCCAGCAAAGCCAGCTGGGACCCCACAAGCTACGGAAGCGGGCAAGGCCCCACCTCATGAGCAGACTCTGCGCTCACTGGTCCGGGGCGGCTGCTGGGAGGTGCAGGCAGTTGGTACAGTTGGTATTGGCAACCGGACCACAGGGGAATCGTGTACATCCGAACTGAACCCTTTTCAGGACAGACATTTTAAAATTTCACCTAAACCGTGACTTCTCCATTATTCAGGTTACAGAATAAACGTTGCCTGGTTTGCTGTGAAACGGCTTGCCTCTCAGCAGGCTGCCTGCTATGTGTACTCATCAGAGTTCAATTACAGACCGTCTGGCGTTTGTACATGTCCCAGCTGGGCTGGGGTGCGCTGTGACAACTGTCCGCGCCTGGGGGTCTACTGGACCCCCTAGGAGAAAGCTTCCTTTGTGGATGGCACGGCCACTTCCACTTGCACGGCCCTGGCAGGGCAGGGGGAGCTGGAGTTTGCCCAGGTCCCTTGGCAGCCACAGTGATAGGGGCTTCACATTCGTTTCTCATTTTATCCTCACGATGACTCTGCTGTCAATTCTGATTCCGAGTCCCTCCAGAGGTCAAACGAGGCTGGGAAGCTGGGCGACCTGGCAGGGACCTGGCCATCGCAGGGAGGGGGCTGCGGACGGAGCCAGAGGCTTGCGGTTATTTCTGGGAGAGGAGGCAAAGAGATGGGAAAGCATCCAGTTTGCAGACCAGGAATCAGCACATCTGGACCAGTGGGGCAATGAGGAGCTTCGAGAACACCCAGGGGCCTCCCACCTGCGGAGACTTCCATGCCCACTCCCTCCCAACAGCTCTCTGATCAAAGTCTCTGTGTAAGCAATGGTCTCTGACAGCTTTAACTGGGGACGGGGGAAGGATGGGCTATCTCTCCTATTTAATTTTCTTTTTTTTTTTTTAGACACAGTCTTGCTTTGTCGCCAGGCTGGAGTACGATCTCAGCTCACTGCAACCTCCGCCTCCCGGGTTCAAGGGATTCTCCTGCCTCAGCTCTTGAGTAGCTGGGACTACAGGTGTGTGCCCCCACGCCTGGCTAATTTTTTGTATTTTAGTAGAAGTGCAGTTTCACCATGTTGGCCAGGATGGTCTTGAGCTATTGACCTTATGATCCACCCGCCTTGGCCTCCCAAAGTGCTGGGATTACAGATGTGAGCCACCACGCCTGGCCTGCCCCTCCTATGTGGTTCCAATTATTTATTATTTATGAGTGCAGAGAAGCTCTCCAGCTAAAGGGACTGAGCTTTTACTCCCTGCAGCTGTGTGGCCTCAGGCAAGTTCGTCTGGGAAGGTGCTTCCGCTGCACAGGTATAGCATGCAATGAACAGGGGCTGTTGTCATGACAACCACGGTGCTGATGGTGGGGCTTCCCTCTGGTTCTGATTGGCAGGGCTGGGGAAGGGCGCCTCCTCCTGAAGCTGATTCTATGAACCGCCCCAGAGAAGCACTCCTGCACCTCACAATGCTCCCACTCATGCTCTTGTCTTCTCTTTCCTTCCAGATTCTAAATTCCCTTCCCAAGAGGTGGCAGGAACCCGTGAGTCCCAGCTGCAACCAACAGATAAGTAAGCGAACCGTGTCCCTCCTTCATCTGGCCAGTCAGCACCTGAACCGCTCCACGCACGCCACGAGGCTCCAGATGCAGGCCTTCCTCCTGGCAGCCCGGCAGCTTGCATCTGTAAGGCGTATGTTACTGTAGTGTGGCTTTCAGTGTTACATAAGTCACTTGAGTGTACTGCAGAAAGAGAGAGGAAAAGAAAGAGACTGCACGCATTAGGGGCTGAGCGTTTGGGTGGGCGTGCCGCCCCCAGATTGACGTGTCAAAGCCACAACCCACCGCGCTGCAGAAGGGGACTGTGTGGGAGAGGAGGTCCTCACAGAGGTGACTGAGTAACATGAGGTCACTAGGGTGGACCCTGATCCCATCTGACCGGTGTCCTCATAAAAGAGCAGATGAAAACAGACACACGCCAAGGGACGGCCCTGTGAGGACGCGGGGAGGAGGCGGTATCTACATGCCAAGGAAAGCCCTCCGTGGACCCAGTCCTGCCGACGCCTTGGTCTTGGACGTCCAGGCCCAGGATATGAGAGGATCCGTGTGTGTGGCCGAGGCGCTGCGGCCTGTGTGCTGTGCCCAGCAGCCCAGGAAACAAGTCCAGCATATCAACAAGGCTGAGAAAACCCTTGTCCCTGTGGCCCCCACTGCCAGAGGCCACTGCACAAGCCCGGGGCCGCAGTCTCCCTGCTGTCAGGAGTCTGCTCCGTGCCGTGGAACCTTCCGGGAGACAGGCACTTCTTAGGCTGGGTGCACAGCAGGGCCACGGCAGGGCAGGGCTCCTGTGACAGGGCCCAGGTGGGGTTGCCAGGTACAGTCCTGTTGAGTAAAGGCCTCCAAGGAGGTGGATTTATAGAGGGGAGACTCAGGGACAGAATTTCAGAGAAACTTGTCAGTGGCTTTCCCCAGTTCAAATTCACTTGATCCTTGCAGAGGCCTATGAGTCCAGCTGGGCAGTGCCCACCGCCGCCTTTGACCATGCAGACAGCAGAGGCTCCGAACAAGACAATCTGCCCCCAGCAGAACCCCCACAGTGACGGCAAGCACATAGCCTCCTCCTCCAGCCCGGCCACCCCTCCGCACAGGGCTGTGTCCAGAGGCAGAGGGGGTTCGTGGTGCAGGAGAACCCATGCCTCCCGCCCCTTGCCGCACTGCGTTCAGAGGGTGGGCACCGGAGACTGCGCCCTCCCAGCCCTGGTGGAAAAGAGGAACAAAAACATAAATCTTACGAGACCGGGTTCAGTCTGTGGCCTGTCCCAACGCTGAAGGAGGGGCTTATTTTTAGCGTAATGACAGGACCAGGGACATTAGGAAATTAACCAGATGAGCACTGAAAGCGAGGGAAAGGCCTGACGTTCCTCTTCTAGTGTTTCCAAGAAGTGACGCTGGGCTTGTGTTTAGTGGCCTGTGTGGTGCCTTCCTCTGCGGGCTCACGCAGGAGGGGCGTGGTCTGAGTGGAGGGCCCTGGTCTGAGTGTCCCCATCTAACATTCTCTTTCTCCCAGAAGTAATTCTTCTGTTACTTGGAGTTTTGCAATTTTTTTTGAGGCAGAGTCTCACTCTGTCACCCAGGTTGGAGTGCAGTGTTGCAATCTCATCTCACTGCAACCTCTGCCTCCCGGTTCAAGCAATTCTTCCACCTCAGCTTCCTGAATAGCTGGGATTCAGGCGCCCGCCACCATGCCCAGCTAATGTATTTTTGTAGAGATGGGGTTTCACCATGTTGGCCAGGCTGGTATTGAACTTTTTTTTTTTCTTTTTTTTAAATATAAAGACGGGGTTTCACCATGTTGGTCAGGCTGGTCTTGAACTCCCGACCTCAGGTGATTCACCCACCTTGGCCTCCAAAGTGCTTGGATTACAGGCATGAGCCACCACGCCCGGCCATGAACTCTTGACCTCAAATGATCTGCCCACTTCGGCCTCCCAAAGTGCTGGGATTATAGGTGTGAGCCACTTTGCCCAGCCTTTTTTTGGGGGGGATGGCGCGTGCACAGAGAGCAAGTTTATTTGGTGAATGCCATCAGCAAACATCATCCTAGAGAGACAAGATGTGAAAGGTGCTGTGACCAGAGTCCCTAGGGAGCCTCAGGCTGGACACGAGATGTTACCCGGGAAACAGCGGGGGCTCTGGGGAGGCTGGGAAGACCCTCAGCCATTCAGCACCAGGCGGACGAGCGCTTCAGGGTCGACACGGCCATTGCTGTCCTCATGCCCGCCACCAGCATCTCTCCTTCCTCCTCTGTCATCTTCTCACCCAGTGTGACAAGAACATGCCGGATTTCAGCGCCCAGGACGGTGCCATTTCCTCCCTTGTCAAACCCCTGAAGTCCTTCGGCATAATCCTCATGGGCACCCTGGTCCTCGGCCGCCGTCTGCAGCTTGGGCAGGGAGCGCTCACAGCCCAGCACCTTCACGTCCATCTCTTCACCCTTGGGGTTCCCCAGGACGTCGAGCGCCTCACGTTGGTGTGAGGAAGGAGACCCCTTTCTCTTAAGCTTCTAAGACCACTTCGCCTTAGCCTTGCATTTCAAAAGGAGAAATAAAAGGCACAGGTCAGTGGAGGAGACAAAACCGGGTCCACTAGCACCTGAAGGTTAAAGATCAATCCCCGCCCCAGTTCCTATCTTGTCTGTGGATCACAGGTGTGGTATAGAGGACTGACTCTTCCCTGGAAGGCATTGTTCTTGCTTAATCACGATTAGACCCCACCTAAGTCACCTGCTCCTCGCTTACCTCATCGACCCTCTCACGTGTACCCTCTGATTGTGAGCCTTTAAATGAGGCCAGGATTTTCTAGTTGGGGAGCTCAGTTCTCGAGGTGCGAGTCAGCCGACTCCTGGCCGGATGAAAAGCCACGCCCTTCCCAGTTCGGCATTCGTTTGACAGGTTTGTTCGCGGCCGCTCCGGTGTCAATGGGTCTGGCCCAGGGCCCTCATCACGTCCCCCACACGGGATGTAAGGGTCTTGCCATTACTTGTTCAGTCTCACAGCTGGAAGGCCTCCCTGAACTCTGCAGCTGGTCCTCGGCGAAGTCACACTTCTTGACTGCTCAGCTCTGCAGGACTTGTTTCTGCAGGAATGGCTCCTTGAAATAGTTTATTCCCAGTCAAATCACATCGTGATCTATGTCTGTGCTTAAATCGCCCTGCCGAAGGCACTGAGTAGCCTTCTGAGGAAACTCTCCTTCATGCTAAGTTGCTGGGCTTTTTTCTGGAGACTTCCTTGGCCCCACCACCAACAGTACTTGAGCCTTTCCTTTCCCTGTTTCTCAGGAATCAGGTGGTATATTGGATCTGTGAGATATTGGGTTCTCCTGTGTGCATTTAAAATACCAAATCGCTGGGCGCGGTGGCTCACGCCTGTAATCCCAGCACTTTGGGGGGCCCAGGTGGGCGGATCACCTGAGGTCAGGAGTTTGAGACCAGCCTGGCCAACATGGTGAAACTCTGTCTCTACTAAAAATACAAAAATTAGCCAGGTGTGATGGCAGGCGCCTGTAATCCCAGCTTACTTGAGAAACTGAGGCAGGAGAATTGCTTCAATCCGGGAGGCAAAGGTTGCAGTGAGTTGAGATCATGCCACTGCACCCCAGTGTGGGCGACAAGAGCGAAACTCTGTCTCAAAAACAAATAAACAAAAAACCCAAGTCTGTCAGGCACAGTGGCTCATGTCTGTAATCCTAGCAATTTTGGAGGCCGAGGCGGGCAAATCACCTGAGGTCAGGAGTTGGAGACCAGCCTGGCCAACATTGTGAAACCCCACTTCTGCTAAAAACACAATATTAACTGGGGGTGATGACACACTCCTATAATCTCAGCTACTCAGGATGCTGAGGCAGGAGAATTGCTTCAATCTGGGAGGTAGTGAGCCGAAATCATGCCATTGCACTCCAGCCTGGGGGCAAGAGCAAAACTCTGTCTCAAAAACAAAACAAAACAAATCTGCTGGGACGCCAAAGTGGGAGGATTACTTATGCCCAGGAGTTCAAGAGCAGCCTGGCGACAGAGTGAGTCCCTGTCTCCACCAAAAAAAAAAAAGAAAATGTAGCCAAGCATGATGGCTTACAACTGTAGTCTCAGCTACTGGGGAGGCTGAGGCAGGAGGATCACTTGAGCCCAGGAGCTCGAGGCTGCAGTGAGCCATGATCACACCACTGCAATCTAGCCTGAGTGACAGAACGAGACCCTGTCTCAAAACAGATAAACTCCAAATTTGAACGGGTGAATTTTTGTTCTTTTTTTGAGATGGAGTCTTGCTCTGTTGCCCAGGCTGGAGTGCAGTGGCATGATCTCGGCTCACTGCAACCTCCGCCTCCTGGGTTCAAGCAATTCTCCTGCCTCAGCCTCCTGAGTAGCTGGGATTACAGGTGCCTGCCGCCATGCCTAGCTAATTTTGCACTTTTAGCTGAGACCGGGTCTCACCATGTTGGCCAGGCTGGCCTTGAACTCCCGACCTCAAGTGATCGCCCAACACGGCCTTCCCAAGTGCTGGGATGACAGGCATGAGCCACCGCGCCTGGCCGTGAATTTTTAGAAATCGTATGTATGTTTTGTTTTTTAACTCTAGAGCACAATTTGAAAAAATATTTGTGCAAAAGAGAAAACTAAAGTTTTTGCTTTCTCGTGTGCACATGGCATGAGTCGCGGTGTGCAGGTGTCTGGGAGGAAGGGAGGCCTTCCTTTGAGCGATGGCATTACCCCGTGTTTTCTAAGCAGGAAATACCTCGCTGGCGAGTTGAGGTGGGTCTGTCCTCTTCCCCGTGGCAAAAGCCTGCTTGGGGCAGTGGCTCCCGCCTTCACGAGGAGGCTTCAGTGAATTTAAGGGACCCATGGATGGGCCTTCAGTTTGGAAACGCAGATGCCTGCCCTTGCCTGCAGATAGGGCTTGGGCCCGGGAGGAGCTCTGATCAAAGCTGCATTTTTAAGCAGGGGGAGGCTGAGGTCTCCTTGTCAGGCCCCTGTGTCATGAAGGCCTCCAGGCGGTGGACACTGAGTGGGGTTTGGGTGCATGGAGGGGGGCATGTGGGGTGTCATAACCCCATGAAAGACACCAGAGGGGATGGGGACTGGTAGGTGAGCCTCAGACCCAGGCCCTGAGCAAAGGCTGGAGGCCAGAAGTGAAGAGGATGGGCTCGGCCTGCACCCCAACAGTCTCCGCTTGGTTTCTCTCTGTCTCTGCTCCTCCCTCAGCCAGGACCTTGGAGCCCCTCAGACTCTGACACTCGCTGAGAGGGGGGCAAAGCGCGGACAACAGCTCACTTTGCCCACCTGCCCAGGTCCTGCGCTGGGCTTTACGGGTCCGCGGTCTCCACCACGCAGCCACCTCATAGTGCGGTGATTTTGCAGGAGGAGCTGGGGTCTGGACTCACACCCAGGGCTTCTACTCTGTGTGGACACTTACCCATCTGCTGGCGTTGGTCTGCTCTTGTGACCTTGACTTTGAACTCCAAGCTGATGAGGCCAGGCTCCTCTCCAAGGCTCTGCATGGGAGTCGCTCTCTACTCTCTGCTGACCCCTGGGATGGGGGATGGATGTGTCACAGGAAACAGGTCCGGATCCAGACCCCAAGAGAGGGTTCTTGGATCTTACACAAGAAAGAATTCAGGGCAAGTCTGTAAGGTGAAAGCAAGTTTATTAGGAAAATAAAAGAACTAAGAATGGCTACTCCACAGACAGAGCAGCCCCGAGGACTGCCAGTTGCCCTTTTTTTAAGCTGGAGTCTCACTCTGTCACCAGGCTGGAGTGCAGCGGCGCTATCTGGGCTCACTACAACCTCCGCCTCCTGGGTTCAAGCGATTCTCCTGCCTCGGCCTCCTGAGTAGCTGGGACTACAGGCACACACCACCATGCCTGGCTAATTTTTGTATTTTTGGTAGAGACGAAGTTTCACCATGCAGGCCAAGCTGGTCTCGAACCCCTGACCTCAGATGATCCACTCACCTTATCTTAGCCTCCCAAAGTGCTGGGATTACAGGCATGAGCCACTGTGCTGGCTGCTCATGCATTTTTCTGGTTATTTCTTGATGATCTACTAAACAAATTCATGCCTCCCTTTTTTAGACCATATAGGGTAATTTCCTGATGTTGCCATGGCAATTGTAAACTATCATGGCGCTGGTGGGAGTGTAGCAGTGAAGGTGGTCAGAGGTCACTCTTGTGATCCTCTTGGTTTTGCTGGGTTTTAGCCAGCTTCTTTACTAAAGCCTATTTTATCAGCAAGGTCTTTATGACCCGTATCTTGTGCTGACCTCCTATCTCGTCCTGTGACTCAGAATGCCTTAACTCTCTGGAATGCAGCCCAGTAGGTCTCATCCTTTTACCCAGCCCCTATTCAAGATGGAGTTTCTGTGTTTCAAACATCTCTGACAGATGGCAACACTCATCTGACTCAGCGCCTCCAGACTGAACTCCGTTTCTCAAGAATGATTTCCAGGGGCGAGGTCTTGGTGCACCCAGGGTTTCTAATGTCTGCGCTGTGAAAGATCTTGTTTATAATTTTTGCCTCTGTAGAAGTCTACGTTTAAAAAATAACGTGTCTCCTAGAAAAAAATGCCTTTGTTTTCATTGTTTTCCTATTACATATTAACCAAAAATATTTAACATCAATCCAGTAGAGATTAGTGTTCACGGCCGGGCGAAGTGGGAGGATACTTGAGCCTGGGACCAGGCTGGGCAACACAGCAAGACCCCATCTCAAGAAAGAAAGAAAGGCCAGGCGCGGTGGCTCACACCTGTAATCCTAGCACTTTGGGAGGCCGAGGTGGATGGATCACCTGAGGTCAAGAGTTCAAGCCCAGCCTGGCCATCATGGCGAAACCCCATCTTTAGAAAAAAAAAAAAAAAGAAAGAAAAGAGAAAAGAAAAAAGAAAAGAAGAACAGATTAAATATTAATAGTGCAGACACTGGGCGCAGAGGCTCATGCCTGTAATCCCAGCACTTTGGGAGGCTGAGGTGGGCAAATCACCTGAGGTAGGGAGTTCGAGACCAGCCTGAGCAACATGGAGAAATGCTGTCTCTACTAAAAATGCAAAATTAGCTGGGTGTGGTGGCACATGCCTGTAATCCCAGCTACTTGGGAGGCTGAGGCAGGAGAATTGCTTGAACTCAGGAGGTGGAGGTTGCAGTGAGCCAAGACCACACCACTGCACTCCATCCTGGGCAACAATAGTTAAACTCTGTCTCAAAAAAAAAAAAAAAAAAAAAAGAGATTAGTGTTCACATGCTGGAGTTCGTCTGTTTCCAGCAAAGTTATTATCTTTCCTTTTGGTAAATTTTTACATCTGAGATATAGAGTTGTCTTTGAGCTTTTAAAAATGCCTGAATTACCCTGAGGACCTCTGGCTCTCGGCATCCTCTTGGAGATCATGGAGTCTGGGTGGAAACCTCCTCATTTTACAAAAAAAGAAACTAAAAGCAAACGGGTGATGTCCTTGCTCAAGGTCACAGGCTGAGCCTTGGCTCTCAGCTCCCCTGGCAGTCGCACGACTCAGCGTCCAGCCTAGCCGCTCCAGGGCCCTCCCTGCTGCCAGCCGCTGCCTGGCCTCTCCCCTGACTTGCCTCGAGCTAGACTGGGCCCCATGGGCCTTGGGCAGGGCTGGATGGGAAAGTTGTCGAGTGAGGCCGCCTCAGAACTGGAAAGCCCTCTTCTGGGTGTGGAGGAGGGTGGCAATCTGCCATTTGGCCTTGGGATCACCTCTCAGGCTCAATTTGCTTATCTGTGAGGCCAGATGTTGGCAAGTTCAGGCTAAGAATTAGAGCGAATAATGAAGACGGAGTGCCCCTTTCCCAGGCTCGTATGCACCGTGGACATCAAATACCAAAAAGGCCAGGCACGGTGGCTCTCACCTATAATCCCAGCACTTTGGGAGGCTGAGCTGGGCGGATCACTTGAGATGAGTTCAAGACTAGCCTGGCCAACATGCTGAAACCCCATCTCTACTAAAAATCCAAAGATAAGCTGGGTGTGGTGGTGGGTGCCTATAATCTCAATTACTCGGGAGTCTGAATGAGGCAGGAGAATCACTGGAACTCAGGAGGTGGAGGCTTCAGTGAGCCAAAATCATGCCACTGCACTCCAACCTGGGCCACAGAGCAAGTCTCTGTCTCAAACAAAACAAAACAAACGAACAAACAAACAACTTTTCCTCTTTTCATTTCTTGCAGAAATCCTCTCTCTGGGCAAATATTACTCAAGGTCAGAATCTCCTCCTGCCCTGAATTTTTCATTGAGAAGACTGAGGATCCGAGTCTCTTTCTTTTCTTTCTTTTTTTTTCCTGAGACTGTCGCCCAGGCAGGAGTGCAATGGCATCTTGGCTCACCACGAGTCTCTTTCTTAATAACCAACCCCATTACCAGGTCAGGAGAAGCTGCTGGGCTGTGCTTGCGTTGGCTCAGAGCCAGGCTGCCTGCCTCTGCTGCCCCTTGTGCTGGCAGACAAGATAGGGCAGTCAGTCGTGCCTCAGTTTCCTTAAAGGTAAAATGGGATGTCCATCATCTCTACCTCGTGGCCTGGTTTTGGTTAATGAAATAATCTACGCATGTAACAAGGGCTCATTTACTGAGGGTGGGTGACTGACTTCCAGCTCCCTTTAAATGTTGCTCTGAGTGTCTATGCACCTGCGGCTCTCCAGGGGCTCGGCTCAGGTCTCAGTGATCACAGATTCTAATGAAGAAAGGCTCTCTGTCTGTTGTCCAGGCTGGAGTGCAGGGGGCATGTTCATGGCTCACTGCAGCCTCGACTTCCTGGGGTCAAGTGATCCTCCCACCTAGGCCTCCTGAGTAGCTGAGATACAGGTGTGATCCACCACACCCAGCTAATTTTAATTTTGTTTTCCAGACTGGTCTGTCAGAGACGTTTTACACTATTGAGACAAACATAATATTTGGGGGTGATGTAAAAGCTCAAAGTGAGGCTGAAGGAGCCATCCAATGTTTAAATGACAAGGTGCATCACAATTCGTTTTTAATAAGTGTGCAGAGCTGGGCAGATCATGCCTCTAATCCTGGCATTTTGGGAGGCCAAGGCGGGAGGATCGTTGAAGCCAGGAGTCTGAGAGCAGCCTGGGTAACACAGTGAGACCCCATCTCTACTAAATAAATAAATAGACAGATAGCTGGGTGTGGTGGTGCACGCTTGGCTGAAGTGGGAGGATCCCTTGAGGGATCCTGCAGTGAGTATGATCATACCACCACACTCCAGCCTGGCTGACAGGAGGAGACCTGGTTTATTATAATAATACATTTGTAAATTATAAAATGTGTGCTTATGATAAATCTGAACATTACTACCTAGCATACATGGAAATTTTATTGTGATAAAATTTCTTTACCCTGCCCGGTCAGTATCACATCTTCCCAGAGCTTTCTGGATTTGTATCTGCCTGTATTGATTTGTCTGTTTGTTTTGAGACAGAGTCTCACTCTGTTTCCTAGGTCAGAGAGTGCAATAGCCAGATCTAAGCTCACTGCAACCTCTGCCTCCCGGGTTCAAGCAATTCTTCTGTCTCAGCCTCCTGAGTAACTGGGATTACAAGCTTGCACCACCACACCCAGCTAATTTTTGTATCTTGTTTAGTAGAGTTTCACCATGTTGGCCAGGCTGGTCTCGAACCCCTGACCTCAAGTGATCCGCCTTGGCCTCCCAAAGTGCTGGGATTACAGGTCTGAGCCACTGCACTGGCCATTTTTTTTTAAAAAAATAAAGCACATTATTGTATATTCATTGCACTGCACTATTTTTATTTCTTAACAGATCTTGGAGACTATCTTATCAGCATACACAGAGTTATCACATTAAAACTATAGAAGAATGTTTTAAATTAAAAATGCTGAATGTTCCAGTTTATTTAACCAAGTGTCTGGTTGTTTTCAGGTCTCCGGTGATTATAGGTAAAGCTGTAAATCAGCACATCCCTGTACCCACACATCCTGAAGTTGCCTGTGGGAATTTATTGGTGGCACAGATTACCCAAAGTGACATGATGGGTGAGAGGTTTTACAAATGGTGAATTCCACGAGCCTCGCAAGTCTTAACTCCTTTTTTGAGAATAAGGGAATTGTGAGTAGGACAGGTGCACAGTACTTTTATTTTAGTTTAGGTATTTTCTGAAATAATTTGAGGAGGCGTAAAAGGAGGTGCACTGGCTCATGCCTGTAATCCCAGCACTTTGGGAGGAGGAGGCGGGAGAATCACTTGAGCTCAGGGTTTCGAGATCAGCCTGGGCGACACCGTGAGACCCCATTTCTACAAAAAAAGAGTAAAAAATTAGCCAGACGTGGTGGTGTGTGCCTGTGGTCCCAGCTACGTGGGAGGCTGAGATGGGCGGATAGCTTGAGCCCTGGAGTTCAAGGCTTCAGTGAGCTATGGCTGTACCACTGCATTCCAGGCTGGGAGACAGAGCAAGACCCTGTCTCAATAATTGTAACAGAAAAAAAGGGGGGCACAGTAGACAGTGTCAACACTGGGTATTTTAAATGGTTTTCCAGTAAAGCCCACCCAAGCTCAGCAAGTCCAGCTTGGGCCCGAGGACCTGAGCAGGCGCCAAGTCACGCGAGGTCCCGAGTGCAGGGCGCGAGTCCAGCGGACCCTGGAGGAACCCGCAGCGGGCCCAGCGCTGACAGCGGCACCTGCGCGGCCTCCCGGGCGGGTTCTGGGATGGCCGCCGGCCAGGGGCAGGGGAGGGGGCACGGGAGCCGCGGTCCTGGGGCTAGGGCGCCTCCGCGGCCCGTAGGGGACTCGCCAGGCAGCTCTGGGGACCCCCGGCCCGCCAGGGTCAAGCGTCATCACGCGGTCGCCTGCCCGGGGCCGACTATGCCTAAGTCAGAGGGCGCGGCACGTGGGCTGAAACGCGGTCCTCGCGCGGAGCCGCTCGCAGGGCAGGGCCGTCCCCACCGAGCCCGCCGCGCGGCGACCCCGACCCCGACCCCGATCCCCGGCCGACGCGGGAGGAGCTCGCGCCCCAAACTGCCCCGGGGCGAACGGAGACCCTGGCCCAGGAGATGCGGGGCTCAGGCAGAGCTCGGAGGCCCCTCCCCGCCCTACCCCGCGCCCCGGGCCCCTCGGCCCCGACCCGGTCCTGCCCCCGACCCCGTCCTCGGGAGCCCTCGCCGCACCCCAGCCCGGTCGTCCGCCGCCTCCCCCAGTTCAGCCCGGACCCCCCCGATCCCCGCGCCGCCCGCCCCCTCCCCCAGCCGGTCCCAGCACGGTCCGTTAGCGGATCCCACCCGCGCTCCCACCCGCCCCGCCGCCGCCGACCCGGCCGCCCCAGCCCGCACTCTCCCTCCGCGCGCGTCCCCCCGCGTCCCCCGCCGCGTCCCCCCATGGCGTCCCCCCCGCGTCCTCCCGCGCGTCCCTCCCCCGCGCGTGTCCCTCGGCCGCCCCGCGCGCGCCGGCGGAACTGTGGGATCGCCGCGCACAGGAAGTGGCGGCGGCGGCGCGGCCGAGGGCGGAGGGCGGAGGGCGGCGGGATGGGGGCCGGGGGCGGCGGGCGCCGCACTCGCTGAGGCCCCGACGCAGGGCCGGGCCGGGCCCAGGGCCGAGGAGCGCAGCGGCCGGAGCGGGGCGGCGGAGGCGACGCCGGGGACGCCCGCGCGAGGAGCAGGTGGCGGCTGCCGCAGGTGAGCGCCGAGGCCCCCGCCCGAGGTCGGGCCGCCCCCCACTCAAACCCCTCCCCGCCGCCGCCCGAGGTCGTCCTCCCGCCGCCCGAGGTCGCCCTTGCCCCCGCCGCCCGACCTCAGGCCGCCCGGGGCCCCGCGCCGCATTGGGCCGGCCGCGCTCCGCGGGGCGCGGGGCCTGGGAAGGCGCGGGGCCAGGAGGGGTCCAGCCCGGGTCCTGTGCGCCCCCCGCAACCCGGGCCTCCCCCGTGGGCCTGGTCCGGCCCGAGGCCCAGGTCCCTTCCCGCGGCAGCCTCGGTGGCGCTGGTCTCGGCGGGAGGCCCGGGGGTTCGGGGCGCCCCGGGAGGGGCCCGGGCCGGGGCTGAGGGAAGGCGAGCGAGTTTCCGCGGGGGCGTCCCCTCCCCTCCGTCCTGGACTCTGCTCTGGGCCCCGCTCGGTTCCCCCGTGGACAGCATGCGCCCGCCGCCTGGTTTCGGGGCGCGGGGGACCCGGAACTCCCCAGGGGCCTCCTCCCCGCGCGTCCAGGCCGAGGGACGGTTTCACTTTTGGCCGCTCCGCGCGGGGACGGGGCTGCGGAGCCCAGGGTAGACTTTGCGTTCGGCCCGGAGGCGGGCGGCGTGTTCACACCGGGCGGGTCAGGGGAGGGGGTCAGCCCGGGAGCCAGAGCCATGGGGGCGAAAACCCACCCCTGGCCACCCCGGGACCCTTGGCACAGCGGGTCCCGAGCACTTAGGAAAGGAGGGTTATTAGTATTTGAAGCTAGTTGAAAATTGTGTGTGTGTTTTTTTTTAACTTTGAGAGAAGTTTAGTGAAATAGGGAAAATGCTTTAATAAATGGCTTCCCAGACCTTTTTTGTTAAAGACAGAAAAGCAGCGCGATATTAAAAGCCTTGTCTAAGAGAATACTGGAGCAGTTGCGTTCTTTTTCATGGGAAACATGATCTTAGAAGAAAGAAAGAGGTGCGCTGCGGGCCTCCAGACAGAGGGTGACGAGCGTGCGGCTCGTATGAAAAACGAAAGCCAACGCCGAGATCCAAGTGCACCGCTCCCGCTGGGGGCTGGGAGGTGGGGCGGGCCCAGGCTGGGAGCGGGACCCTGGCTGCTGCGGCTTTTAAATTGCAGGCGCCACTGCTCCGACTCGCTTAGGAACTGCTGATCTTCGTTTTCTCAGTGTAAAAGCTTCAGAGGGGTCTCTCGGGGATGCTGAGCGCTCTCTAATTTGGTCACTTCCTGGCTACGCCCCTCCCCCTTCCCAGGTAATACTGAGCACCCACCTCCCCCACAGAGTTCAGACTTGAACGGTCCCTGTCACAACTCGCTTCTTGTATCCATTTCTAGTTACTCTCAGGTACCTTTTTGAGGACATTGTTTAAAAAGCAGCTACATACCATTGACATTCAGATGAACAGGGCCCCTTGGCCTTGGAAGGTGTAGAGGCTTAAATGTTCTGAAGCCGACTTCGTGGAGTGGCCGCCCTCTGGGGTCACCCTACCTGCGTGTGGCCCTGTCCTGGCATATCTGCCAGGGCAACGCGTGGCAGCAGCCTGAAGAGTGTGTGAGAGCAGGGTTAAAGACAGTGTGGCCAGATGGGAAAGTCACCAGGCGTGTAGATTCTAGAACAGG
The DNA here is from genome assembly GCA_963573385.1 of Cacajao melanocephalus. NCBI lineage: Eukaryota > Metazoa > Chordata > Mammalia > Primates > Pitheciidae > Cacajao > Cacajao melanocephalus. The sequence goes on along the minus strand of CAUYLG010026212.1, from coordinate 60,711 downwards.
CCTCCCTGGAGGGAGGGTGCTGCCCTGCCCCAGGCTGGTGCCCAGTACAGACTCAGTGCCCGTGCGTGAGTCTGTGTGCCAGGGCTGGGGAAGCAACCTGAAAAGAAGTAATTGTTTTATTTTGGAAATTAGGAAAAAAGCATTCACCAAAGTAATCTGTTCCGTCCCTGCCGTAGACCCGTGACTGACACACCTGCCTCCCATCCCCTCCGCACTTTGACCTGGTAAACAAGTGTTCTAGCAAGCCAGGGCTTGAGATACTTGCCCCAGGTTCTGTCCGGAATCAGCAGGGCTGACTTGAGGCTTCCATCCCTGCGACTCCCGCCTCCATGGACCCATCGCGGAGCTGAAAGCCTGCGGATGCTGTCCTGGTGAAATCAGAGGTGGTGGCATATGTTGAAATTCTCATCAACAGGGAAGAGAAAGATCAGAATGTGTTTGAGAAGAGCCTGATTTCCTGGATTCCTTTGGCGGAGGGGTGTCCTTAACTCGCCCAATCACATTTACCCTCTTCGTGGAACTGGAGCCCCCCACTTGGGCCCTCCCGGTGCAGACCCCATCCATCCATGCTGGGGCTCCTGGTGCTTGGCATTGAAGAGCCAGTGCAGGCCCCTTGTCACCATCAAAACCCACCTCTGGTAAATTCAGTGGTTTGTTCTTCCACACTTCTTCTCTGGCCTTGTCAAAAACTCTTGTGATTGTACAGTTACAAGTTATCCAAGTTATGGCTGGCGGACCAGTATTTCTGGATCACAGCATGACTGGCTACATTTGACTGTTTCCTTTTTAATGGCTTGTTTAATGTGAGATCTTTAGCTACTCCATCTCACTGCAAGATTTTTGTTACAGTGAAGTTGGACTGAATTTTCTGAAGACAGTTGCTCAGAGATTTTGTGGGCCTTTACTTCGGGTTAATGGAAGAGCGTTTGGGCTTTTGAATGGGTCATTTCAAGTGCTGAAGTTACATGACCATGAGCTGTCTGTTGTTCCTAAAACCACCTCATAATAATTTCAAGATTAATTCTAAGTTACTAATTTCAAAATGCTGCATTTTAGGCAGATGCGTTAGGGGTTCACCTTCTGACAGGTTTTCATTTAGTTGTTGAGAAGTCACATGTTTTGATTATCTTTGTCAAAGTGCAGGAGACAGGCGCTTTAGTAACCTTGGACTGTCTGTGTTTAGTTTTGGGGGCGGGAAGGCAGAGTTGATGGTGAAAGTTGGCGTTAGTTGTTTCTGCAGGGCCAAAGTCTATACTGGCCATTAGGATGCATGGATGCCTAGGTTAAATTGGCCACATCTTTCCCCACGCCTCGGTAAAAGGATTGCAGATAGGATATGTTTTAAATGTTACTGGTGGTGAACTGAAAGCAACACAAGTATCCTTCAGTGTGTGACAGGCAGAAATCTTCCTCCTGGCTGGCGTGTCCTGTGTCACTTAGGACTCAAAGTGGAGCTGGGTGCTGCTCATGGTGGGACGGTGTGCCTGTAGCCTGGAGGCCTGTCCCCAGGTGATCAGGAAGGCCGTGCATCATTGCTGGAGATGGTCTCGATTCCTTTCTGCAAGTGGGTAGGGGATGACATGCAGAATAAGTAACAATAATGATGAATTATAAAATGAGTGGTGGTAACAATCTGTACAAGGAAATACCTGTCCTGAGATGGATGGCTCACCCCGACTGTCTGTCCTCCTGGTTCTCAGCCAGGTGCCGGGAGCTGAGCACCGGAGCTGCAGCTGTAGTGGCTCTGGTTCTCTTCCTCGTGTCCTATTTGCTGACCTGACATTAAATGTGTCACCTGCTTTATGACATGCCGACCTTATTATTTTATAAGCACCTGTACACCCCTGTAAGGAGAGGGGTTTTACCCCGTCACACAGAAACTGACAGACACTGACCTGGGAAACTGAGTGGGAAGGCGTGGCCAGCGTCTCAGCTCCGGCAAATCTAGATTTAAACAAAGGTCTGATAGAGTCCAAAGCTGTCATTCTTTCTACCAAACCACCTTGATGCTCATAAAATCCAATAGATGAAAATCTACGTTTCCGAAACAGAGACGAAGTCATTGGCTTCGCATACACGTATTCATCTAAACACTTTTCACTTGTAGAAGGCTATACTTACTGGACTGGGGGCTCTGAAACCTCCATCTGAAATGATAGAGACAGATACATGCTGGATATGGTAGGGAATCGGGAAGAAAGTTAATTGATGTAAATTCATCTATGCTCAGCTTTTTATGGTATACTTGGTGAGAGTAAAATGAAGAGCTGTTTATTGACTCCTAATGTGAAGAATGTGCTGATGATTGGGTTAAGCTTTTCGTAGATTGATTTCTGATTTACGCCATTGTCCTAGTCTAATTGGAGTGATTGATTGAATGAACAAATGCACATTTTATTAGGGAGCTGCACATAATCTGTGCATGCATTGAGAAATTAATCAATTACTTTGTAAAATGTGGTGTAATACCATTGTTTTTTGCCAAAATAGACAGAAGTCAGATTGTTAGATGAAGACAGTATCAGTTTGGGTTACGCGCTTGTCAGTTTTGCCCAGATGAGATGCAAATTGCAGGAGGAAACCCTGCAGAGGGTGAGATGGGAGCAGGGTGGGGGAGCACTCAGACCTCCAGGCAGGTCTGATCCCTGTGAGACGAGGCAGAGGGAGCAGGGCTGGGGAGGAGGAGCCTCAGACCCAGCCCCGCGTTAGGCACAGCCAGCCCAGTGCTGAGTCCTTGGGCTGAATTGACCTCCAGGGTGGCCCTGCGCCTCTCAGGCCTGGCCCTGCATGAGTATCCCTTTGGTTGTTGCCCATGAAGTGGGTGTCTTGTCTCATCACCTGTCACCTTGAAGCTGCTCTCTCTGGCAGAGCTCCATGGCCGCCTCAGAGACAAAGTTTAGGGACCTAAAATTTTATGCATTTATTTTAGAGATTGGGGCCTCGCTGTGTTGCCCAGGCCAGACTCAAACTCCTGGCCTCAAGTGATCCTCCCACCTTGGCCTCCCGAGTGTCTAGGAGTACAGGTGCTGTCACCACACCTGGCTAAGTTTAGTGACTTTTGATAATCCACAAAAATAAAAGGAATAGTAAAGACCATCCCAACTGTGAATCACCACACAGCACAGGCAGGCGGTATTTTGGATTAGTTTTAGAAAGCGAACCTCGGCAGCCCTCCTAGGACTCCCTGCCGTGGCTGGTAGCGAGCTGGCGCAGGGAATCGGAAGTGCTGGTGTTCTGGGAATTTTCAGATGCACTCTAGCAATCAGGACATATGAGTTTCAGTGCACACAGGTTATTTTCAGTTTTCTAAATCAGGAGCGTATTACTACGACTTAAGTTCTAGAACATTGGTTGGAAAATATGTTTGTCGTGCAGTACACTTCCAGCTCCAGGCTAGCATTGCATTTTCCTGGAGCCGCAAAGCCTTTGTAACTTTTACTTCTTTTCTTTAAATGTTAGTGAATTATCAAGGCCCTGTGAGGTGGCTCATGCCTGTAATGCCACCACTTTGGGAGGCCGAGGTGGGCGGGTCACTTGAGGTCAGGAGTCTGAGACCAGCCTGGGCAACATGGTGAAACCTTGACTCTACTAAAAAAAAAAAAAATACAAAAATTAGCAAGGTGTGGTGGCACATGCCAGTAGTCCCAGCTACTGGGGACGCTGAGGCAGGAGAATCGCTTGAACCTGGGAGGTGGAGTTTACAGTGAGCTGAGCTCATGCCACTGCACTCCAACCTGGGAGATAGAGACAGACTCCATCTCAATCAATCGATCAGTCAATCAATCAGTGTTAGTGAATTATTGAGTATAGAACGTTTCTTTTTGGTGAACAAAGCTATACAGGAAGATCGTAAACAGATTCTGACGGGGTCCAGCCAGGAAGGTAAGTGACAGTGCGGACATGAGGCCTAGGAAGGGGTGGCTGTGGTGAACCTGAGTGAGAGACTGAGGCCTCTCTCGAAGGGCCTGGCTCTCCTGACCACCTGCCACTGACCCCCAGCTGAGCAGGGCCAGGTGGGCATAGGACCAGAGTTACTCGATCTTTAGTCTTCCAGGAGGAACCAGAAATCTGGAGTTTTATGTGCAATCTATTTATTTTTAGCAAACGACACAAGCCAAATTAAAAATCTTGCCACCTGAATTCAGCTGGGACTACTATTTTTACAATCTCTGGGCTACAGTATTTGTTTATTTCTTGAAATAAAGTAACTGAACTAATTAAATGAGGACAAAACGGGCACTTCCAAAATGCAGGAAGAGAGGGGAAAAAATCTCAAGAAATTTCGTGCAGATGAAACCAAAAGAATCATCGCCTCTGTCTCAGGGATGGCTGCTGGAAACGGCGTTCTCTGATGATACTTAGAGGAAAGGAGAAGATGGTACTAAGAGAATAAGCAGCAGTTGGAAAACGGAGTAATTACATGTGTCTTTAAGTGCCTACCGGAGACTCTCCCATAAGATCTCTGCAAAGATAAATCCTGCAAAAAATAATGTTTTCAGAATGTATCTACAGATTTACCAGAGGCACTCCTAATCTCGACCTGTTTACATGGGATGTTCTGTGTCCATGTCTCTGGGCACACGTGTGCAGCCCTCTGATGTCCTGTGTGCTTACCTCTGAGTGGGCTGCTTCCCAGAACAACACCAAGTCACACAGCCACCAGTGATGTGTGAGGTTGAGCCACATACTTGTGAGCACCTGGTATTGCTGTGATTTTTGCAAAGATAGTAGATGCAAACTGTTGTACAATTGTGATCTTGATTTACGCCTCCCTGCTGGATGAAGTTGAGCATCCTGTATGTTTATTGGTTACACATGTCCTTCTCTGTGAAATTCCTGTTCATGTGTTTCGCCCGTTTTTCTTTTCGGTTATGTCATTTTCTCACCTATTCCTTATATATAGTTTCCATATTCTGTATTTCCTTATATATTCAGGCTGTTCATCTTTGGTTGTAATGTGTGTATTAGATACTTTTCCCAGGTGGGTCTTATCTTTCACTGTCTTTGTTTTGATGACAAAATAGTTTAAACGTAATGTATAATTTTATCCATCCTTTTTTTTCTGGGTAGTGCCTTTTGTATGTTGCTTGAAGTTCCTCCTAATTCTTGGGTCACAGATGTATTCTGTAATTTTTTTGTAGAAGTTGTAAAGTTCGCTCTATCTGCTTAGGCCTTTTATCCCTCAAGAGTTGACTGTGCAGGTCTTCCTAGGTGTCTTCTGATAAAGCACTGTGATAGTCCACATACCACCTGACACTCTGTGCTTAAATTTATTCCCAGGTGCCCTTATTATTGTTCTTGCTTTTGTAAATGGGGTGTGTGTGTGTGCGTGTGTGTTTTTTGAGACAGTCTCTCTCTGTCACTCAGGCTGGAGTGCAGTGGTGTGATCTTAGCTCACTACAACCTCTGCCTCCTGAGTTAAGTGATTCTCCTGCTTCAGCCTCCCGAGTAGCTGGGATTACAGGCATGCACCACCACGCCCAGCTAATTTTTGTATTGTTAGTTGGCCAGGCTGGTCTCGAACTCCTGACTTTAGGCAATCTGCCTGCCTCAGCCTCCTAAAGTGCTGTGATTACAGGCATGAGCCACTGTGCCCAGCCCTGTCATAAGCATTTAAGGCTATATAATGTTCCTCCTTAGTTCTGCTGTACTGTCATCTATTTATTTTGGTATGTAATATTTTCATTGTTCAGCATTTTACAATTTTATTATTCTTCCATGACCCATGAGTGCTTTTATGTTCAAAGGCATTGAGGATTTTAGATTATGTTTTTATTATGATTTCAGCTGAAAAGGCTCATGGGCAGAGGATATAGTCTGTGTAGCACGGATTCCCTGGCATTTCTTTAAGGATTTAATTCTATTGTGTATCTTCTGGCTTATAAAGTTGCTCTTAGGAAGTCAGCTGTCATCTCTATTGCCCTTCCTGTGTCAGTAGTAAGCTTGTTCTCTGGCTGCTTTTATAGTCTCTTTTATTTCTGGTGTTTTTCAGCTTCACTGTGGTCTTTCTAGCATGGATTTCTTTTTATTTCTCCTGCTTTGGATTCATCGTACTTCCTGAAGATAAAGTATCATGTCTTTCAGCAATTCTGGAAAAACTTTAGCCGTTATTTTGTTGAATACAGTCATTCCTCAGTATCCACCAGGGACTGGTCCCAGAACCCACCATGGATACCAAAATCTGTGGGCACCTAAGTTCCTGATATAAAATGGTGTCGTATTTGTATATAACCTGTGCACATCCTCCCATACATTTTTAAATCATCTTTAGGTTACTTATAATATCTAGTACAATGCCTATATATCACTTCATTAACATGGATTTAAAATAATAGAGAGCTGGGCTGGGCACGATGGCTCATGCCTGTAATCCCAGCACTTTGGGAGGCTGAGGTGGGTCAATCATGAGGTCAGGAGTTCAAGACCAGCCTGGCCAAGATGTTGAAACCCCGTCTCTACTAAAAATACAAAAATATGCTGGGCGCAATGGCAGGCGCCTGTATCCCAGCTACTCGGGAGGTTGAGGCAGAGAATTGCTTGAACTTGGTGGGGTGGAGGTTGCAGTGAGCTGAGATCACACCACTGCACTGCAGCCTGGGCGACAGAGTGAGACACTGTCTCAAAAAAAAATAATAATAGAGAGCAGCAAATTCGATTTTTGCTTTTTGGAATTCCCCCCCCCCCCCAATCTTTGATCCACAATTGGTTGAATCCACAAATGTGGAACCCCTAGATATGGAGGTCAACCATCCTGCATCTGCCTCACGCCTGGCTTTCTGATACCATCTTCCCAGCCACTTAAACTCCTATTCATGTTTTTACCTTTTAGTCTTTTTGTGCTTCATTCCAGTTATTTCTTCAGCTCTGTCTTCCAGTCTAGCAACTCTGTCTTCATCTCCGACTGTGCTATTAATATATATACACATATATATGTACGTTGAGATGGAGTTTTGCTCTTGTCGCCCAGGCTGGAGTGCAGTGGTACAATCTCGGCTCACTGCAACCTCTGCCTTCTGGGTTCAAGTGATTCTCTTGCCTCAGCCTCCTGAGTAGTTGGGATTACAGGCGCCCACCACCATGCCCAGCTAATTTTTGTTTTTGTTTTGTTTTTCGAGATGGAGTTTCGCTCTTGCTGCCTAGGCTGGAGTGCAACGGTGCGATCTTGGCTCATTGCAATGTCCGCCTAGGGTTCAAGCAGTTCCCCTGCCTCAGCCTCCTAAGTAGCTGGGACTACAGGAGCCCACAATGACACCCAGCTAATTTTGTATTTTTAGTAGAGATGGGGTTTCTCTATGTTGGTCATGCTGGTCTTGAACTCTCGACCTCAGGTGGTCCACCCGCCTCTGCCTCCCATAGTGCTGGGATTGCAAGTATGAGCCACTGTGCCCAGCATCTGCGCTATTAATATTTAACCTGTTCTTTTCTTTTCTTTCTTTTCCTTTTCTTTTCTTTCCTGAGATGTGGTCTTGCTGTGTTGCCCAGCCTGGTCCCAGGCTCAAGTGATCCTCCCACCTCGGCCTCCCAAATTCTGGGATTACAGGCATGAGCCGTCAAGCCCAGCCTAACCTGTTCTTTTAATTTTCATTATTTTAATGATTATGGTTTTCATTCCTGGAGATTCTCTTTGTTTCTTTCCAAGTTGGCTTCTCCTGTTTGGTTTTCTTTTTCTTACATTTGTTTTTATTTTCTCTTTATCTCTAAACATACATATTTTCTATTCTGTAGCTAATAATACCAAAGCAATACCATATTAGAATCATATTGACAAATACCAAATGTGAATGTCTTGAGGGTTGGACGCTGCCACTTGTTCTGCTGACTGCTGCTCACTGACGCTGCCCGTCACACGCTTTGTGATTTCGAATTGCGGGTTTATTTCACGTGGGCTTTGTCTGTAGATTCCTGCAAGGCTTGAAGGGAGCAAAGCCTCCCTGGAGGAGCACTGTTCCTGCCAAGAGCCCAGGAATGGGACTAATCTAGAATAGCTTTAGGTTAATTTCCTGGGATCACAAAGGGAATGGCTAAAGATGTAATTGACTAAGATGGAAAGTGATCCTACAACAGAAATCTGAGACTGAAAAATTGCTGATGGTGGAGGTGGATCTACATAGATCCTGATGAATGAAACGATAATGAACAGTAGAAGGAATGCCACGGATTCGATATACCAGGCTGTCTGGGGGCAGATTTAATCTAAGGCTAAACTGCCTGGTGTAGGACAACATGTAATTTCCGGGGAGTTTAAAGCTGGGAAGCCTCCCCCCAAGCACATCATTATCAAATGCTTTTCACCAGTTTTTTTGTTTGTTTTGTTTTTGGGACAGAGTATCACTCTGTAGACCAAGCTGGAGTCTAGTGGCACCATCTCGGCTCACTGCAGCCTCCACCTCTGAGGCTCAAGTGATTCTCCTGCCTCAGCCTCCTGAGTAGCTGGGAGTACAGGTGCATGCCACCACACCCAGCTAATTTTTTGTATTTTAGTAGAGATGGGGTTTCACCATGTTGCCCAGGGTGATCTTGAACTCCTGAGCTCAGGCAATCCACCCGCCTTGACCTTCCAAAGTGCTGGGATTACAGGTGTGAGCCACTGCGCCTGGCCCACCAGTTTTAACAACTGCAAAATGTGACTCAGATTTTGTCCTTAGAAACTTAACTTTTTGTCGACTTCCCTGTTACCCATTCCACCTGAGATACTTTCTGCTACTTTAGGATAGGTGGGCCAGGCCACCATTTCAATTGGCTTTCTTCAGATGACTTTTATTTGGAAGCTGAAGAACTGAAGAACCACCGTACATGTACATGGTATATGGCAGTAATAGTTAAAGGGCATGTCAGGTTTCAAAAGTAGAAAATAAATTTGAAGAAAAAGACTAGGAAGCAGCTGAAATGGCATTCTTGGGATCTGGCTGAGGACGTCTTCCCAGCAGGCCCATTCCTGTGTGTTCCGCTACCACCATTTTGTCCCCTCCATCTCCTGTGTCCACTGGTGTCCAGGACAGAAACCCGGGCCCCATCTATGCCCTGCTTCCTCTGTCTCCCTCACTCCCTTCCCCATCTACTGCTCCTTGACCCTCACGGATTCCTCCGGCCTGTACCCCACCCCACCGCCAGCCCTGCCTTCCACTGGGTCCACCTGTGACCTCACATGGGGTCGCTCTAGCTCAGCTCCCATCATACCTGTTTCCCGCAGCACAAGGGGCAGCATTTCAGTAGCCCCGTGCATTCCCCGTCACTGCCTGCCCAGCCCCCATGACGACGTCTGCTACTGTCCATGTCCCTCGGCCTCAGGCTCCGCACCCCCCATACCCGGTCTTCAAGCTGCCCCACTGGCCACGTTCTGCCTTGGACCTTTGCCCACCTGGAACACTCTTTCTCCCTTTGCCCGGTGACTGCGGCCTGGATGTCACTTTGCTGAGGTGGCCTGCCCCTATCCTGAGTGTGAGTTGGATACACACACACTCTTTTTTTTTTTATGAGACGAGTTTCACTCTTGTTGCCCAGGCTGGAGTGCAGTGGCGTGATCTCGGCTCACCGCAACCTCTGCCTCCCAGGTTCAAGCGATTCTTCCGCCTCAGCCTCTTGAGTAGCTGGGATGACAGGCATGGGCCACCATGCCTGGCTAATTGCGTATTTTTAGTAGAGACGGGATTTCTCCATGTAGGTCAGGCTGGTCTTGAACTCCTGACCTCAGGTGATCCGCCTGCCTCTGCCTCCCAAAGTGCTGGGATGACAGGGGTGAGCCACCACATCTGACACGCACACACTCTTAAACACACAACAGAGTCATGTCGTGGCTGCTGTCTCTGCGGCCCGCCCACTTCAGTTCACATTACACTGCCAATGTTCCCGTGAGCCCCCTCGAGGGAGGGATGTACTCGGCTCCCCTGCGTGGACGCGGCCGGCTGTGGCAGCCCCAACAGTGGACATGCTCCTCCGTGTTCCTGGTTATAAATATGATGGGCATCCTTGCACAGTTCTTCTCTAGCCAGCGTCTTGAAGGTACGTTCTACAGGTGGATTGTGGAGTAAAGGGTCTTGACATTTCGAAGACGTTACACACATCGTTGCTGATTCACCCTCTGCAAACACTGTGTCTGTTTCACGCACACCAGCGGCGTTCGAAAGAGTGACACTGTTGTGACGCTTAGTAGTTTTTACTCTCCATTTGTCTTCTAGTTTTTGTTTTGTTTTGTTTTTTTTTTAAAGCAGGAGCTTGCTCTGTTGCCCAGGCTGGAGAGCGGTGGCGAGATCTCAGCTCACTGCAATCTCCACCTCCCGGGTTCAAGTCATTCTCGTGCCTCAGCCTCCGGAGTAGCTGGGATTGCAGATGTGTGGCCCCACGCCTGGCTAATTTTTGCATTTTTGGTAGAGATGGGATTTCACTATATTGGCCAGGCTGGTCTCAACTCTGGACCTCCAGTGATCTGTCCGCCTCAGGTCCCAAAGTGCTGGGATGACAGGCATCAGCTACCACGCTTGGCTTGTTTTCTAGTTTTGAAATTCAATATGTGGCTGTCTGTGGCTCACACCTGTAATCCCAGCACTTTGGGAGGCTGAGGTGGGCTGATCACTTGAAGTCAGAAGTTCAAGACAAGCCTGACCAACATAATGAAACCCTGTCTCTACTGAAAATACAAAAATTAGCTGGGTATGGCGGTGCGTGCCTGTAATCCTAGCTTCTCAGAAGGCTGAGACGTGAGAATTGCCTGAACCTAGGAGGCAGAAGTTGCAGTGAGCTGAGATTGTGCCACTGCACTCCAGCCTGGGCAACAGAATGAGACTCTATCCCAAAAAACGAAAGAAAAAAAAAAAAAGAAATCCAACGTGCTAAGATTGAGTAAAGCTTCATCTCCTGGGAAAACCATAGGAAGCACAGTTGCTGCTGTGCAGTATTTTATTTCAGCCGGAAAATGGACCGCGGGTGTCTGGCTGTGCCGGAGGGGCCTGGTCTCTCTGGGCTACTGTGGGCGTGGAGGCTGGGTCGTGGGGGTATGGCCCGGGCAGGCTGGAGGGGCCTGGTCTCTCCGGGCTGCTGTGGGCTTGGAGGCTGGGTCTTGGGCGTATGGCCCAGACAGGTTTCCTTCTCTGCTCTCAGCTGAGCACCTGTCCCCTCGTCTGTTCTTCCTCAGCAGCTTCTGAGGCTGTACATGTGAAACTGCCTTGTCGATGGCACAGTGGCATGTGTGCCTGCTGTGCCGTGTGCGTGTTGGGGCAGCCATGTTGTGTGTGGCTGTGTGCCCCGTGAGTCCTGGCTGGGCCGCCCGGGGATGATAGCACTTGGGGAAGAGTGACTGCGATCAGTAAGCGCCATGTTCAAAAGCAGAGCAATCTAGAAGTGACAGCCTGAGCTGTACGCCTTTGTCCTGAGCTGGCCTTAGGACCTCCAGGCACCTGGCACTCCTGCTTCCTGAGAGCCCCCACGTCCCTGCATCCTGGCATGTGGGCTTCTCCCTATGCTCCCAGGGTGGAGCTGAGAAGACGTGAGTTCTGCCCATCTCTGTTACTGTTCTTCTGCTTGAAGAACCACGCAGCATGACCCCGGGGCAGAGGACGTGGCTCTGTGTCTCTTGTGCCCTCGGGTGTCTCAGAGTGCTGTGGAGACTCAGGGTGTGGACTTGAGCTTTAACATCAGTCGGTACCGGCCCTTTGCACCCACGAAGCTGATGTTTGTCCGTGGCCTCCCAGGCCGGTGCTGCGTTCCTGGGCCAGCATCTGATTCCCTTGCTGCTGAATCATGTCATGGCTCAGCATAGCCCAGGGCAGCATCTGTTGTCCCCTAGAGCCCGCAATCCTGGCATGACGTGGCAGGGACGGCCGCTGTTCCTGAGGAACGCTCTGGACAGGTGTCTGCAGGGGCCGAGGGCGGAGCGGGGAGCTCCTGGTCAGTCTCTTCTTGTATTGAACTTTGTCAGGTATGCGAGGGCTGCCTTTGTGAGTCACTAGCAGGGAGGTGGGAAAGGCCTCTGCAGGTCTCTTCTGCGAGGAGCTCAGCTTTGATCTTGAGTGCTGGGGACTGTCCAGCTTTACTGTCAGTGATTCTGACGACTCGGGGACGGTAGCTGCCCTTTTCCCCGGTGGTATTGCCACTGAATGTGGGGATGGGTCACAGCTTTGTGGCCTTGTGCAAATCAGCCTCAAAATTTGCAGTCACATTTATGGTAGGACAGATTTGTTTCACAATGATTTTGCCAATTACGCTTGTTACTTCCACTCACACGTATGTCCCCAAAGTGGAAACAAGGACATGTCCAGAGCCAGGCCGGGACGTCCCCTGCTCACTAGCATGGACAGGCGTCTTACTGCTGAGTGATGGTCCCTGGACATTTCCAGTCAACCGTGTTTGACATGGTGGTGAACTGGACACGTGATGGGTGGCAGTCTGTTCACTGCTCATAGCAAGGAAGATTTGTTTTGAGGCTGGTGGTTTGATTATGAGTGGTCATTCTTAACACCAGGGAGGAGGAAGAGAGAAAATGGAGGGAGAGAATGAATGAGAATAAATGTACGAACTTTTTTTGGAAGAAAAGAAAATTGAGAAGGAAGTGATAGTAATTACTAATTGTTTTTACTTTGTCACTTATTATGTATTTATTTCCAGAAAGGGATCGTTTTTTCTTCCTTCCAAATTTTATGGAAGAAAAAGAAAATTGGAAGTATTTAATAACTTTGTCATAATTTTTATTTTGTGCCTTGTGATTAAATTGTATTTTAGGGAATGGGTCAACCTTTTTTAAAATTAGGAAATATATGAAAACACATACATAAAGTATTGAACCCCTGCACCTGCCTCAAGCGGAGAAATTAACCACGATAGATACTTTAGAAGGCAAAGGGTTGATTAAGCTAAAAACTTCTACAATTCTTGATATGCAAACAGAAAAGGGATGTGGGAAGGATGTCACCCTCAGATAACCCGTCATATCTCAGCCCGTGCTGTCTGGGGCAGAGCGCGTGAGCCACGTAGCCCGCAGAGGCATGCTGGAGACGTGGCTGGTGGACACTGAGATGCACTCTCGGTGTGAAATGCATGCCAGTCTCAGAGGCGTAACATGAAGGAGAATGTAAGTGATCTCATTCATATTCTTCTATATCGCTTACATGCAGAAAGGATAATAGTTTAGATATACTGGGTTGAATAAAATGTATTATTAAATTATTTTTTGCCAATTTCTTTTTACTTTTGAATGTGGCCTCTAGCAGTGTAAAGTTGGACATAGGCTGGCGTCTGCAGCTCTCGTGAGTTTGCCGTGTTGGCACGCTCTGGGGTCGAGGCCACTGCAGGGACAGGGCCTTGTGCCTTGGGCGAGTCCCTCTTCTCTGGGGCCCTGCGTCCAGGGCTCAGGGAGTGGTCAGCCTCAGCCTGTCATTCTCCGCCCCGCTGGGCCCCACATCTCCACTGCATAAGGGAGGTAATACAGGAGAGTGCTTAGGCAGGGCCTGGAGAATGCATTATTACTGCTTCATGCTGTTATTAATAAAGCATCATGATGTCTCTTCTGCAGTGTGGAAATAGGTTTTGTAGATTGCACCCAGGATTTCAGATTGACACATATTTCCATCTGGAGACTCTTGGGCGCGTCTGCACCAGGAGATGAAGTGGCCGCTGCTGGCTCAAGCCGCGCTGAGAGGGTCATGGGGCGTAGACTCAGCCCCTCTCTGGGGTTGGCCAAGGCAGGCTTCCTCTTCCTCCCTGAGGTGTGCCTTGCGGGCGGTTGCATTCCTGGAAAATGCAGTGTCTATGAAACCAAGATTCATGGCATTTGCATCAGAGTTGAAGTCAGCTCTGAGCGCCGAGGCAGGTGTCTGGTGAGACCCTTGAAGGGGGCATGTCGGCCCCACGCCAAGAACCAGCAGTGCCTTCCCTCACTGCGGCAGCAAACACCCCTCCATAAACATCCCTAAACATCTAGGGGAGTGGGCGGCCACATCCTGTGAGACTCGCTGGGTCAAAGGGCGCCTGGGTCTCCTGCACCCACAGATGCCCTGGTCTGGGGGGTAGCGCTGGCCTCTTAGGGTGGTGCCCCTGGGTGGGCTTAAGGAGGCAGCCGCCCAGCTCTGCCTGTGGTTTCCATCCTCAGGGGTCTAGGGTGACTGGCGGCCACCGAGTCGTGTCCAGTGTCATAGACCCTCACTTGTCCCGTGGGGCCACCCGTGAGATGCAGGATCCCTGGTGCACAGGTCAGCCCCTACATGAGGTCCACACCTCCGCGCAGGCCCTGCAGGTGGGAGAGAGCAACCCATGTCCTCCTTTGTGAATCATTAGCACCTAGAAACTTAAGAGGGCAAGTGCTGAATTGCTGTGGACTGTGAAGCTGTGGCCCAGGCAGGTTGTCCTTCCCTTCCTGGCTGGGCTGCTGGCCAGCGGCGCCTCCTGCCCAGGTCACTCCACCTCGCATGCTCCACACCAACCTTGGGGCTGCCCTGCCTCAGACGCCCTTCTCCTTCAGCCTCAAGGGCCTCATGGCCTGGACCTCCCTGACCAGCCAGAGGGGCCAGAATCCATGACGACGTGGCTTCCTGCGTACTCTGGGACCGCAGGAGAGGGCCTGTCCTTGCTGAGCCTCCGAGGCCGGTTCTCAGCCTCTTGGACAAGTTTCTCCCGCTTACAAGCAGGAGCTCCTCACATGACGGAGATGGAAAAAGCCCTGCCAGAGGCCCCTGGGAGCCCTTTCTGCTCGTCGTCACTCAGCCCAGTCAGTCCTTGAGTTTTTCCCCAGAGTGTCCTCAATAAGAAATTGTGGGCCCTGGGGATTTTCTTCTGGTCAGTGTTCTGGCATTTTTTTTTTTTTTTTTTTTTTGAGACGGAGTCTCACTTTGTCACCCAGGCTGGAGTGCAGTGGCATAATCTTGGCTCACTGCAGCCTCTGCCTCCCAGGTTCAAGTGTTTCTCCTGCCTCAGCCTCCCAAGTAGCTGGGATTACGGGTATGCACTGCCACACCCAGCTAATTTTTGTATTTTTAGTAGAGGTGGGGTTTTGCCATGTTGGCCAGGTTGGTCTTGAACTCCTGACCTCAGGCGATCCACCCACCTCGGCTTCCCAAAGTGCTGGGATTATAGGTGTGAGCCACCATGCCTGGCTAATTCTGTATTTTTAGTAGAGATGGGGTTTCTCCATGTTGGTCAGGCTGGTCTTGAACTCCTGAGCTCAGGTGATCCGCTTGCCTTGGCCTCCCAAAGTTCTGGGATTACAGACGTGAGCCACCTCGCCCAGCCAGTGTTCTGGTCTGTTTGCGATGGTGTAAGTATCTGTCTCTTTAAAGAGGTACGTCTGGCCAGGTGGTTTCCTCTGTCATCAAGATGAGTCATCCTGTCTCAGTTCGCGGGGCTTCCTGGATGTCCCCAGATAGTCCCCAGAGCTGGGGGCCAGCTGTAGGTGTAGCCCTGCCACGCCCTTTGATCTTCTCCTTCTCCTCTCCCCTTCCCCCCCAACCTCCCCACCCCCGCCTTTCTCCCTTCCCCTGTCTTCCCCCTGCTTCCCTCTCCTCCTCCCCTCATGCTGAGGGCGTTTGGCTTCATAGATAGGCTGTTTAGTTTCTTTTTTTTCTTTTTTTTTTTTTTTTTAAATGAGACGGGGTTTCACCATGTTGGCCAGGCTGGTCTTGAACTCCTGACCTCAGGATATCCACCCGCCTCGGCCTCCCAAAGTGCTGGGATTACAGGCGTGAGCCACCGTGCCCGGCCGTGAATAAATACCTTTTAATTACAATTTTTTTCTCTACTTACGACTGCCAGTTTCTTTCTTTCTTTTTTTTTTTTTTTGAGACAGAGTCTCACTCTGTTGCCCATGCTGGAGTGCAATGGTGCCATCTCAGCTCACTGCAGCCTCTGCCTCTCGAGTTCAAGCGATTCTCCTGCCTCAGCCTTCCAAGTAGCTGGGATTATAGGCGCCTGCCACCACGCCTGGCTAATTTTTGTATTTTAGTAGAGATGGGGTTTTACCATGTTGGTCAGACTGGTCTCGAACTCCTGACCTCAAGTGATCCACCCTCCTTGGCCTCCCAAAGTGCTGGGATTACAGGCATGAGCCATCACACCCAGCCAAATACTAGGTCTTATTCATTTTTTCTAATTTTTGTACCCATTAACCTCTCTCTACCCCTACTACCCTTCCCAGCCTTCTCCTCTCTGTCTCTGTGAGTTCAGTTGTTTTGATTGTTAGATCCCACAGATAAGTGGGAGCATGTTACGCCTGTCTTTCTGTGCCTGGCGTATTTCACTTAATAGAATCCGCTCCACTTCCGTCCATGTTGTTGCAAATGACAGAATCTCATTCTTTTTTCTGGCTGAATAGTCCTCCATTGTGTATAAGAACCACATTTTCTTTATTCATCCATCTCTTGATGGACATGTAGGTTGCCTCCAAATCTTGGCTCTTGTGAACGGTGCTAAGCTAAACCTGGGAGTGCAGGTATCTCTGATGTACGGATCTCCTTTCTTTTGGGTATATACCTTAGAGTTAGACAGCTGGGTCAATGGCGCCTCTAGTTTTAGTTTTCTGAGGAACCTCCAGGCTGCTCTCCATAATGATTGTACTAACTCACTTTCCCACCAATGGCAGTTCTCTGGAAATTTCAGACTGTAGGAACTGGTTAAACGCAGCCACTCCAAAGCAGCCCTGCTAAGCAGGTCAGGGCCCAGCCCCTTCTCTGTTCTTGTAGGTGGCATTGTACTGGCTGTCACTCCGTTGCCTTCTGGGTGCCTGTGGCCACTGCTGAGCTGCAACCTTCCCGAGCCTGAAATATTCACCATCTTCCTGCCCAAAGCAGTCGCCAGCCTCTGTTCTAGAAACAACCAAATGCAGCCTAGGGACCTGGATTACAGTCAGGTTGAAAAAACAACTATGTAAGTGTTTCTGGGACCTTTGGGGAAATTTGAATGTAGACTGACTAACAGTATGGTATTAGGGACTAAGTGCTAATTTTCTTTTTATTTTTTGTTCTTCTTTTTTTTTTTTTTTTGAGATGGAGATTCGCTCTGTCACCCAAGCTGTAGTGCGATGGCGCGATCTCAGCTCACTACAACCTCTGCTTCCCGGGTTCAAGTGATTCTCCTGCCTCAGCCTCCTGAGTAGCTGGGATTACAGGCATGCGCCACCACACTTGGCTAATTTTTGTATTTTTTGTAGAGACGGGGTTTCACCATTTGGTCAGGCTGGTCTTGAACTCCGGACCTCGTGATCTGCCTGTCTGAGCCTCCTAACTAAGTGTTATTAGTTGGGAGTTTCACTCTTGTCGCCCAGGCTGGAGTGCAGTGGCATGATCTTGGTTCACTGCAACCTCCACCTCCCGGGTTCAAGCAATTCTCCTGCCTCAGCCTCCCGAGTAGGTGGGATTACATGCATGCACTACCATGCCCAGCCAATTTCTTTTGTATTTTTAGTGGAGATGGGGGTTTCTCCACATTGGTCAGGCTGGTCTCGATCTCCCAACCTCAGGTGATCCACCCACCTCAGCCTCCCAAATTGCTGGGATTACAGGCATGAGTGACCATGCCTGGCCCCATTTTTAAAACTTTTTTTTTTATATAGAGACAGGGTCTCTCTTTATTGCCCAGGCTTGTCTTGTACTCCTGGCCTTCTGTTTCTTCTGCCTCAGCCTCCCAAAGTGCTGAGATTAGAGGTATGAGCCACTGCACTCTCCTCAAATGTTAATTCTGATGTAGGTAGTTGTACACAGAGTTTATTTGTTTTTTTACTTAGAGACAGAGTCTTGCTCTGTCACGCAGGCTGGAGTGCAGTGGCTCAGCTCATGGCAGCTTCCACCTCCTGGGCTCAAGTGATTATCCCGCCTCAGCCTCCCAAGTAGCTGGGACTGTAGGTGCGCACCACCATGCCCAGCTAACTTTTGTATTTTTAGTAGAGATGAGGTTTCACCATGTTGGCCAGGCTGGTCTCAAACTCCTGAGCTCAAGTGAACTCCTGCCTTGGCTTCCCAAAGTGCTGGGGTGACAGGCATGAGCCACCATGCCCGGCCCATATACAGGTTTTTCTTGTACTATTATTTCAACTTCTCTGTACCGACTTGTCATTTAAAAAGTTGGATAAAAAATCATGGTTTTATTTTATTTTTGAGGCGGAGTTTTGCTCTTGTTGCTCAGGCTGGAGGGCAGTGGTGTAATCTTGGCTCACTGCAACCTCTGCCTTCTGGTTTAAGCGATTCTCTTGCTTCAGCCTCCCGAGTAGCTGGGATTACAGGCACGTGCCACCATGCCCGGCTAATTTTTTGTATTTTTAGTGGAGGGGGGGGTGTCACTATTTTGGCCAGGCTGGTTTTGAACTCCTGACCTTGTGATCCGCCCGCTGCTGTGGCCTCACAACATGCTGGGATTACAGGCTTGAGCCGCTGCGCCCGGCCCTGCCAGGATGTTCTGATTTGTGTTTTTAATCATAGTCATGATCGGATTTTGCCAATTAGGATGATCATGTGGCTTTCCCCTTTTGATTTGTTAATATAATGTTAAAATGTCCCTGCATTCCTGGAATAAACCCAATTTAGCCATTATCTTTTCATAAATTACTAGGTTAGATAACTAATACAGGCACACCTCGGTGATATTGTGGGTTCCGTTCCAGACCTTGGCAATAAAATAAGTATGACAGTAAAGTGAGGCACACGCACGTTTCGGCTTCCCAGTGCATACAGAAGTTACGTTTATGCATCTACGGCTGAGCCACTCTGAATGCATCCGATCTCGTCAGAAGTTAGGTTGGTGCTACAGTGTATGCAGTCTCTTAAGTGTGCAGTAGCATTATGTCTCAGAAAAATGTGCATGCCTTCATTAAAAAAGACTTGATTGCTAAAAAATGCCCACACTCATCTGAGCCTTCAGCGAGTCTTCATCTTTTTGCTGGTAGACGGTCTGCCTGGATGTGGAAGGCTACTGACCACTCACGGTGGTGGTTGCGGAAAATGAGGTGGCCGTTGCAATTTCCTAAATAGGACGTTTTGGATCTGTGTCCCTGTTGGAATCTGAGTTGAACTGAAATCCCCGGTGTTGGAGGTGGGGCCTGGTGGGAGGTGATAGGATCATGGAGGTGGGTTCTCATAGTTTAATGCCACCCTCCGAGTGCTCCTGTGACAGAGCTGTCATGAGATCTGCTTGTTTAAAGGGTGCAGCCCCTCCCCGCCCTGTCTTCCTTCTGCCCCGGCTGTGAGAAGTACCTGCTTCCCGCTCTGTCTTCCGTCCTGATGTAGACTTCCTGAGGCGTTCACAGAAGCCGAGCAGATGCTGCCATGCTTCTGAAACAGCGTGTAGAACTGGGAGCCAATGAAACCTCTTTTCTTTATAAATTACCCAGTCTCAAGGTTTTTTTTTATTTTTTAATTTTTTTATTTTTTTTTATTTTTAGGCAGAGTCTTGCTGTATCGCCCAGGCTGAGTGCAGTGATGAAATCTCTGCTCACTGTAGCCTTGACCTCGTGGGCTCAAGTGGTCCTCCCACCTTAGCCTCCCAAGTAGCTGAGGCCACAGGTATGGGGCACCATGCTGGATAAATATTTTTTTGTAGTGCTGGGGTTTCAACCACCCTGCTGAAGCTGAACTTAAACTCCTAGGCTCAAGCCATCCACCCACCTCAACCTCCCAAACTGCTGGGATTACAGGTGTGAGTCACTGTGCCCAGCCAGGTATTTTTTCCCCCATTGTGCCAAGCCAGATATTTTTTTTTCTTTTTCCTTTTTTTTTTGAGACTGAGTCTCCCTCTGTTGCCCAGGCTGGAGTACAGTGTCACAATCTTGGCTCACTGCAACCTCTACCTCCCAGGTTCAAGTGATTCTCCTGCCTCAGCCTCCCCAGTAGCTGGGATTACAGGTGTCCACCATCATGCCTGGCTAATTTTTGTATTTTTAGTAGAATCAGGGTTTTGCCATGTTGGTCAGGTCAGTCTCAAACTCCAAACCTAGGTGATCCACCCGCCTCGGCCTCCCAAAGTACTGGGATTGCAGGCGTGAGCCACGGTGCCTGGCTAGCCAGGTATTTATCACTAGCAGTGTGAGAGCAGATGAATGCAGGCAGCAATGAAGCTTCCCACGGGGATGGACTGTTTTTCACACGTTTTCTCTGTGGCATACGCTGCTCTTTGGTAGCATTTTACCCACAGTAGAACTTCTTTCCAAATTGGAGTCCCTCCTCTCAAACCCTGCAGCCGTTTTATCAACCACGATTATGGAAGATTCTAAATCTTTGTTCTTTCCATAATATTCACGGCATCTTCACTAGGAGTAGATTCTATCTCAAGAAACCATTTGCTCTGCTCATCCCCAAGAAGCAACTCCTCACCGTTCAAGTTTGATCATGAGGTGGCAATAACTCAGTCACATCTTCAGACTCCACTAATAATTCTATTTCTCTTGCTGTGTCCACCACATCTGCAGTGACTTCTTCCACTGAAGTACTGAACTCCTCAGAGTCATCTATGTGGCTTGGAATCAGCTTCTTCTAAACTCCCGTTAATGTTGATATTTTGACCCCCTCCATGAATCATGCATCGTCCTAATGGGGTCTAGAATGGTGACTCCTTTGAGAAGGTTTTTAATTTACTTTGCCCAGATCCATCAGAGGAATCACCGTTCATGGCAGCTGTATTCCTACAAAATGTATTTCTTAAATAATACGACTTGACAGCAGAAATTACTTCACAGCCAGGCATGGTGGCTCACGCCTGTAATCTCAGCACTTTGGGAGCCCAAGGCAGGTGAATCACCTGAGGTCAGGAGTTCGAGACCAGCCTGGCTAACATGATGAAATCCCGTCTCTACTAAAAATACAAAAATGAGCCAGGCGTGGTGACGCGTATCTGTAATCCCAGCTACTTGGGAGACCGAGGCAGGACAGTTGCTTGAACCCAGGAGGCAGAGTTTGCAGTGAGCCAAGATCATGCCATTGCACTCCAGCCTGGGCAACAAGAGTGAAACCTTGTCTTAAAAAAAAAAAAAAAAAAAAAAAAAGAAATGACTCCTTGATCCATGGGCTGCAGAGTGCATGTCGTGTTACCAGGCACAAAAGCAACATTCCTTTCCCTGTGCGTCTCCCCTGGGGCTCTTGGGTGACCAGGTGCACAGCAATGATCAGTAATTTTTTGAAAGGAATCTTTTTTTTTTTCGGAGCAGTAGGTCTCAACAGTGAGCTTAAAATATTCAGTAAACCATGCTATAAAACAGGTGTGCTGTCATCCAGGCTTTGTTTTTGCGTGTCTGGAGCACGGGTAGGGTAGATTTGGCATCATTCTTAAGGACCCTGGGATGTTCAGAGTGGGAAGTGAGCATGGGCTTCATCTTAAAGTCACCAGCTACATTAGCCCCTAATGAGGAAGTCAGCCTGTCCCTTGAAGCTTTGAAGGCAGACATTGGCATCTCTCTAGTTGTGTGAAAGTCCTAGGCGGCATCTTTTTCCAATATCAGGCTGTTTCATGTACATAAAAAATCTGTTGTCCTGGTGGCTCCGCCTGTAATCCCATCACTTCGGGTGGCTTGAGGCGAGCGTTATTGCTTGAGTCCGGAAGTTCAAGTGAAGACCAACCTGAGCAACATGACAAAACCCCGTCTCTATAACACCACCCGCCCCCGCCCCGCCAAATTAGCCAGGCGTGGTGTGCTGTCACATCAGCCACCTGGGAGGCTGACTTAGGAGGATCGCTTGAGCCTGGGAGGCAGAGATGGCCGTGAGCTGAGATCATGCCACTGCACTCCAGCCTGGTGAACAGAGTGAGACCCTGCTTCAAAAGAAAAAGAAAATCTGTTGAGTGTAGCCCCCTTCATCAGGGATTTTAGCTGCATCTTCAGATGACCTGCTGCTTCACCCTGCACTTCCATGTGATGAAGATGGCTTCTTTTCTTAAACCTCATGAGCCAACCTCTGGTAACTTTTTTTCTGCAGCTTCCTCGCCTCTCTCAACCTTCGTGGCATTGACGAGAGTTAGGGCTTTGCTGGGCACTAGGCTTTGGTTTAACGGAATGTCAAGGCTGGTTTGATCTTATTTCCAGACCACCCAAACTTTTAAGGCTGTTTCATTTTCTCATCATTCGTGTGTTTACTTGAGCAGCACTTTTAATTTCCTCCAAGAACTTTGTCTTTGCATTCATCACTTGGCCAACTGCTCAGCACCAGAGGCCCAGCTCTCGGCCTATCTTGGCTTTCAAGGCGCCTTCCTCACCCGGCTTAGTCACTTCCAGCTTTTGATGTAAAGTGAGAGCCATGCGACGCTTCCTGTTACTTGAACACTTACAGGCCATCGGAGGGTTATTAAGTGGCCTCATTTCAGTACTGCAGTGTAACAGGGAATAGGGAGGCTGGAGCAGACGGAGAGAGGTGGGAATAGCCACTCGGCAGAGCAGTTCAGAACATGGACATTTATCCATTCGGCTCCACCTCTGATAAGCGCACAGTTCATAGCACTGAAAACAGTCACAATAGGAATATCGAAGGTCACTGATCACAGATCACCGTGACAGGTATAATAGTCACGAAAAAGTTTGAACGATTGCAAAAATTAGCAAAATGTGACACAGAGGCCGGAAGTGAGCACTTGCTGTTGGAAAAATGTGGCCGATAGACTTGCTGGATTCAGGGCTGCCACGAACCTTCACGCTGCAAAAACTCAGTATCTGGAAGTGCATTGAACAAACTTCCTGCTGGCTTCTGGCGTTGGTGCTCGTGAGTGAGACTACTCTGTAATGAACCCTTTGTGTCCTGTTCTTGTCAGGTTTTGGCAAAAAGATTATACTAGCTTCAAAATGCACTGGACAGGGGCCGGGTATGCCCGGGTATGCCCTGCCCCACCCTGCCCCGCCCTGTATTTCTTTCTTTTCTTTTCTTCTCTTTTCTTTCTTTCTTTCTTTCTTTTTTTAACTTCTCTAAAAGAGTTTATGAACAATTGGAATCCTTACACCGTGAATTTAGTTCTCACTGGTGAAACCATTCCGAACTTAGAGTGATGAACTCTGAACCATTCTGAACTTAGGTGATGTTTGACTTCTGCTTCAGTTTTGTGATGATTATGGTATTCTTTGGGTTTTCTAATTTTTTTTTGTAACAGCTTTGTAGAGATATAGTTCACACACTATGTGACTCAGCCATTTTGAGGGGATACGTGTGATAATTTAATATATTTACATAATTTGTAAAGGTCAAATTGGTGTAAATGGCCATATCTCTCACCTTAAGGATTTGTCTTGTCTTTAAGCTAAAAGCATTCAAATTCTTCTCTACCATCTATTTTGAAAGGTATAATAGATTATTGTAAACTATCGTCACTGTGCCCGTCTATAAACACTGGGTCTTATTTCCAGGTCTTCTTTCTTCTCTCAAGTGTGTATCTGTACCCACTAATCAACCCCTCTTCCTCTCCACCCCCGATTTATTCTTGAGGATATTTTTGTCCGTTATCGTTCTTGGGAATTTGTCCATTTAAGTTCATTGCTATAAAGAGGCATCCGTAGCCTCTGATTTTAAAAGCCCTGCAGCGCTGGACTCTGTCCCCCTTTCTCTCCTGACCTGATTCACGCCTCCTCTCTTTTTATCATGAACTCTCTTGATAAAACTCTTTTGATTTTATTGATCCTTTCAAAGAACCGACTTTGTGGCTTTTTGTATGTTTTCTATTCTGAGTTTTTGATTGTTTTGTTCTTTCTTCAAATTTCCTTTCCTAATTTTTTGAGATATATTTGTGTCATTTGTTTTCAGCATTTTATTTTATTATTTATTTATTTATTTTTGAGATGGAGCCTTGCTCTGTCCCCCAGTCTGGAGTGCAGTGGCGCGATCTTGGCTGACTGCAACTTCCGGTTCCTGGGTTCAAGTGATTCTCCTGCCTCAGCCTCCGATGTAGCCGAGATTACAGGTGCGTGCCACCACACCCAGCTTATTTTTTGTATTTTTTTAGTAGAGACAGGGTTTCACCATGTTGCCCAAGCTGGTCTCCAACTCCTTAGCTCAGGCAATCCACTTGCCTTTGCCTCTTCCTAAAGTGCTGGGATTACAGGTGTGAGCTACCGCGCCCGGCCTGTTTTCGGCATTTTAATATGTTCTAATGCAGTCCACACTTAACGCTGCTGTTCACCTTAGGAACAGTTTCAGCTGCATGCTGCCTATATGTTGTGATACAACTTTTTATTTTACTATTTCATTCAACATATTTTTGAATTCCTGTTTTGAAGTTTTTGACAGTTGATCACTTTTTTTGGGCGGGGGGGGGGGATGGAGTCTCTGTCACCCAGGCTGAAATGCAGTGGTACGATTTTGGCTCACTGCAACCTCTGCCTCCTAGGTTCAAGTGATTCTCCTGCCTCAGCCTCCCAAGTAGCTAGAATTACAGGTGACCACCACCGCACTGGCTAATTTTTTTTTTTTTTTTTTTTGAGATGGAGTCTCTCTCTGTTGCCCAGGCTGGAGTGCAATGGCATAATCTCAGCTCACTGCAACCTCCACCTCCTGGGTTTGAGTGGTTCTCCTGCCTCAGCTTCCCAAGTAGCGGGGATTACGGGTACCCATCACCATGACTGGCTAATTTTTTGTATTTTCAGTAAAGATAAGGTTTCACCATGTTGGCCAGGCTGGTCTCAAACTCCTGACCTCAGGTGATCCACCTGCCTTAGCCTCCCAAAGTGCTGGGATGACAGGCGTGAGCCACTGTGCCTGGCCTAGTGTTTGTATTTTTGGTAGAGATGGGGTTTCACCATGCTGGTCAGGCTGGTCTTGAACTCCTCAGCTCAGGTGATCTGCCTGCCTTGGCCTCCTAAAATGTTGGGATTACAGGCATGAGCCACCACGCCCAGCCACGATAACCGTTTTGAATTTCTGGACATATGAGGATTTTTGCAGATAATTGTTTGTTATTTTTTTCCCTAGTTTAAGTTTCTTGGGGTGAAGGAGTCTGTTCTGCCTGATCTGTATCTTCTGAAACTTGTTAGGACTTGCTTTATGGTCCAGCACATTGCCAATTTTTAAAACGTTCTGTGTGTCTTTGAAAAGATTCTATTCTGCAGTGTTAGGGGCAGCATTGTGTGTAGATTCATTGAATCAAGTTTGTTAATATAAGCTTGTGTATATATACAAGCTTACATTGGTATGGACCCTTGTTCTATACCAGTGGTCAGCAAATTACAGCCCATAGGCTAAGTCTGGCTAGCTACCTGCTTTCAGATAGTTTTATTGGATCGCAGTCACACCCATTTGTTTATGTCTTGTCTAGAGATGCTTTTGCATTGTGGGTTTGCCTGTTTTTTCTTGCAGTTGTATCAAGTTTTGCTTTATGTACTTGAGAGCTGTGTTATTACGTGATGCAGGCTTAACATTTTATATCTTTCTTATGAATGAGGTGACTGTTACTATGAAATGATCTTCTTACCTTTCTGATGCTTTCTGCCTTTCAGACTTTGTCTGAAATTAATATAGTGGCACCAGCTGCCTTTTGTTTACTGTGTGCTTTGTATGTCTCTTTTATTCTTTTGTTTTTAATTTTTCCGTATCTTTAAGTCTTAAATGTGTCTCTTGTAGGCACTGTATGATTGGAGGCTTTTTTTTTAAATTGAAGTTTGATAGTCCTTTTTTTTTAAGTCTGACAACTAAAAAAATTTAACTGGATTATTTATTTGGTTTACTTTAAATGTAGCTACAGATATTGCATTTAAATATGCCATCTCCCATTCTGCCGATTTCCTGGTCTGCACTGACTTTTTCCTTTCCTTCTCCTTGCCTGCTCTTTTTTGAGTCAACTATTGATGCTTTCATTTTCCGCCCTGCACCGATTTGGATGTTATGGACTCTTGGTTCTTTGATTGGTTTCACCACAGCCCAACATTCTCATTAAACAAATCTACAGTTAACCTGTACCTTTCACACTCGGGAATTTCCAAAACAAATCTACAGTTAACTTGTACTTTTCACACCCGGGAGTATCCAAAACAAATCTACAGTTACCCTGTACCTTTCACACCTGGGAATATCCAAAACAAATCTACAGTTAACCTCTACCTTTCACACTCGGGAGTATCCAAGGACCTGTGGGCCCCCTTGCCTTTGTTAATGCCCCTTACAACTAAGAGGCTGTGTATTTACATTCCTTTTTTTTATTCCCAAGATGGAGTCTTGCTCTGTGGCCCAAGCTGGAGTGCAGTGGTGTGATCTTGGCTCACTGCAACCCCTGCCTCCAGGGTTCAAGCCATTCTCCTGCCTCAGCCTCCGAGTAGCTGGGATTATGGGCATGCACCACCATGCCCAGCTAATTTTTGTATTTTTAGTAGAGACAGGGTTTCACCATGTTGGCCAGGCTGGCCTTGAACTCCTGACCTCAGGTGATCAGCCTGCCTTGGCCTCCCAAAGTGCTGGGATGACAGGCATGAGCCACCTCGTCCGGCCTGTGTATTTAAATTCTTTTTTACTTTTGAATATCATAAGACATTGCTGGATTATTACCTTTTTTTTTTTTTTTTTTTTTCGGAGAGACAGGGTTTCGTCATGTTGTCTATGCTGGTCTCAAACTCTTGAACTCAAGTGATCCTCCTGCCTTCACCTCCCAAAGTGCTTGGATTGCCAGCGTGAGTCACTGTGCCTGACCTGGATGATTACATTTTGTGTTCGATTTGCACACACCTGCTGCTTTCTCTGCCTTTGTGTGTTGCATCTCAGACTTCCGGTCTGGGCTCACCGTTTCCCCTTGAAGTGCACGTACGTGAGAAATTCCTCTAGTCGGAGTGTGCTGTGGCGACCCCGCCCCTTTTCTGTTTGTCCAGAAGCGCCAGTTTTCCCTGCTCCTTAGGGGATGTGGGTGCTGCTTACAGGACTCTCGGTGGGAGCGGCTTCTTTCCGCGCTCGGAGGTCGGCTTTTGCTCGGCGTCAGCATCTTTGCGTGTGAAGAAACCCTTGTCGGACTGTCTCTGCTTTGAAGGTCATCTACCTTTTTTCTCAGGTTGCTTCTAAGATCAAAATGAAAAACTTTTGTGCTTCAAAGGACACCATCAAGAAAGTGAAAGGAGACCACAGGATGGGAGAAGATGTTTGTGAATCACAGATCTGGCCGGGGCCGTGCATCCAGGGCCTTCAAATGTCTCTTAGAAGTCTGAGCGGCTTGTGACGGAACCCCCTTCTGGGACAGCCTTGCACTGACCGAGTGCCTTGGGAAGGGCTGGCAGACAGGGAGGAGGGCACCCTGCCACCTGTGCCTCGCGTGGGCTGACTGCAGCACTGTGGTTCTGGCTCTCGCCCTCCCGCCCTGTTCAGAGCACCCCTCCCCATCTGCTCCCGTGGCTAAGAATCACTGGAACCCCGGGAGGCTTCCCAGGCATAACCTCATGTGGCCAGCGGCTGCCTAGGCCCCGGGTTCTGTTGGGCATTGAGAGGAGCTTGGGAGAAGCTGTGACTGAGAGTGGTGGAGATTTGCGACCCAGTGCCGGGGTCCTCTTGACCTTACTGAAGACGTTGGGAAGAGGTGATGAACTGAGAGGAGGAGTGTCTCAGGTGTTACCAGCACATGGGCTGCCTTTCCAGCACTGCCTTCTCCTTTTGCTGATTAACTGCAGGCTTGCCTTCTAGTTTAACGTGGGCAGGCAAATTGTCCTGCTGTTGCATTCTGACATAGAAAATGTACTTTGAGTAAGATCCCTTCATTGAGAGTAAATGATCTGGAGGTAGAAAGAAAAAGGCAAATGCTTTTGTCCTTCTCAAGAGATGGCTGTCAAACTGGCTCTGCCAGTCAGGCCCCTCTGCAGCTGAAGTTCCACTTTAGACGTAGGTCGGTGTGTCTCAGAGAGGAAACTCCTGCTAGGTCCACTGGGGAAGCCCATTCTGGACAAGCGAGAACTTGGATTTAAGATGCAAGATTCCAGCTTCCAATTCTAGCCATGATGGAAGATACAGACCAAATTTCACAGCCTACCTTAATCAACCAGAAGGCCAAGCAAAAGTGTGTGAAGCCACAGGCTCAAACAGTGATGGCAGGCAGTGTGGACGGTGACTGGAGAGGGACATGACGGGAGTGAGCCCTCGGCAGCCCAGCTTGTCACCTGCAGCGTCTCCAGCCGCAGGACAGGGAGGGGAACCAGGACCTGGTGGGGACAGAGTGTGGAGTGAAAGGGCCCCAGGAACGCTGGAATGTGCAGAGAAAAATATGGGAGAAGAGGGAGTTCCATAAAGAAATTGCTCTGGAGAGCTGGGGAGGAGCCCTCCAGCCTTTGTCTGAGCGCTGACCACAGGTGCCTGTGCGAATGCTGCCGGGGTGAGGGAAGGGGGCATGGGAGAGCAGGGATGGCACAGTCCCTGAGTTCGCAGGGTGGAGTGAATCTGTGTGCTCAGTGGCCAGAGGGAGAGACTCACCACTCACAGTTGTCCTGCAGAGGTCTGCTCAGGACTCACCAAACAGAGCTTACAAGTGAGACCCAAAAGGATCAGACTGATTCTAGGTTGACTGCTCCCAGAACAAAGCCCAGCGATGCAGGACGGCAGCAAACCCAGCATCTGGAGCCAAGTTCACAGTGGCATACAGAAAACCCGGAAGAGGAGAAAAATCAGTGGGTAGAAACATCCAGGCTAGACACGGTAGCTCCCACCTGCAATGCAGCCCTTTAGGAGTCTGAGGTGGGAAGATCGCTTGAGCCCAGGAGTTCAAGACCAGCCTGGGCCACATAGCGAGACCCTGTCTCTAAAAAGATATGTGTTTTTTTTGTTTGTTTTTAAAAATAATTAGCTGGGCATAGTGATGTGCACCTGTAGTTCCAGCTTCTCAAAGGCAGAGGCAGGAGGATCCCTTGAGCCTGGGAGTTCAAGGCTGCAGTGAACTGTGATTATACCACTGCACTCTAGCCTAGGCAACAGAGTGAAACTCTGTTAAAAAAAGAATAAGAAGAAGGAAAGGAAAGGAACAGATCCAAATGGATCTGTATCCAGGTGGTAGAGCTAGCAGACAAGGGTGCTAACATGACATTAATCTTGCTCCGTGACTTCAGTCTTGGGGAAAATACGGTAAAAATAAAGACAAAATGGAAAATATAACAAAAGACCCAAAGCCGGGCGTCATGGCTCATGCCTGTAATTCCCAGCAGATTGTGAGGCTGAGGTGGGAGGACTGTTTGAGCTCAGGAGTTCAAGACCACCCTGGATAGACCATCTGTACAGAAAAATACAAAAATTAACTGGGCATGTCGGTGCACACCTGTGGTCTCAGCTACTTAGGAGGTTGAGGTAGGAGGATGGGTTGAGCCCAGGAAGGTCGAGGCTGCAGTGAGCTGTGATCATACCACTGTATTCCAGCCTGGGTGACAGTGTGAGACTCTGTCTCAAAAAGAAAAAAGAAAAAGACCCAAATAAGTCTTCTAGAAATGAAAAACAGGCTGAGTGGGGTTAACGGTAGATTAGACATTGCAGAAGGAAAGCTCAGTAGACTCGAAGACACAGCACTTCATCAAATGAAACACAAAGAAAGACAAAAAAATGGTCAGAGCGTCACTGGGGCCATATGTCGAGCTGAGCGACATGAAACTGATTTCCAGAAAAGAGGCCACATGGTGGAGAATACCTGAAGACGGTAATGGCTCGAATTTTTCCAGATCTGAGGCAAACTCATTCCGAAGAAGCTCAGCAAATCTCAAACAGAAGAAACACGGAGGAATTCACCCCAGCACACACCATCATCCAGTTGCTGAGGATCCTAAAGTAGACAGAGGCAAATGCTGTCACATACAGAGGAACAGAGATTAGAACCCGCTTCTGATCAGAAACAGCATAATCTGAAGACAATGGAGGAATCCCTTTAAAGTCCCAAGAGCAGCACTGGATACATATCTGCAAAAACAATGACACTTCACCCTGCTTTATGCTGTATTTAAACATTCACTCAAAGTGGATCATAGACCTAAATGTGAACGCTAAAACTGTAAGATTAATAGAAGAAAAATAGATGATATATACACCATCCATGTCAGTTTGGGCTGCTGTAAAAGAAGATTAATGCCGACTGGCTGGCTTAAGTGGCATTTACTCCTCACAGTTCTGGAGGCTGGAAGTCTGAGGTCAAGGTGCTTATAGGTTTGGGGCCTGGTGAAGGCCTTCTCCTGGTTGTGCCCTCATATGGCAGAGAGAGAGGAAGCAGCTGGCTGTGTCTTTCGAGGCTGCTCCCTCTTGACCTAATCCCCTACCAATGGCCCTGCCTCCAAACATCACGTTAGCATTTGGATGTGGGATGGTGACTCATACCCGTAGTTCCAGCACTTTGGTAGGCTGAGGCGGGTGGATCCTCAAGACCAACCTAGGCAACATAGCAAAATGCTGTCTCTACAAAAAAATGAAAACATTATCTGGGCATGGTGGCATGCACCTGTAGTCCCAGCTACTTGGGAGGCTGAGGTGGGAGAATCACTTGAGCCCAGAAGACTGAGGCTGCAGTGAGCTGTGATCATGCCCCTGTGACACCAGCCTGGGTGACAGAGCGACATCCTATCGCAAAACAAAACAAAGTACGGATTTGTGGCTGGGCAACACATGCATTACTCCAGTGTCTGTGGTGGGACATTATCCAGCCTCAAGTGTGAATGACATTATGACACCTGCCACCATGTGGATGAACTTGAGGATGAGATGCCGAGCAGAATAAGCCAGTCACATAAGGATAAATTTTGTATGATTCCACTAAATGAGGTCCCTAGAGTGGTGAACTCACAGAGACAGAAAGTGGGATGGTGGGTGCCGGGGCTGTGGGGAGCGGGGGGTGGTGGGGACAGTGTCTCTGCTTGGGAGGATGAAGTTCTGGAGATGGACAGGGCTGCTAGCTGCACAGCAGTGGGAATGTACATAACGCCCCTTAACCACGCACCTAAACATGGTAGATTTTATTTTACGTGGACTTCACCACAATTTAACACAAATGAGCAAAGATGGGCTTTTTCCTGGTTGTGGGGCAGGCAGGCTAATGGTCTGCTGGTGGGGTGCTGGGCTGGACTTTGGAGGAGCCCAGAGCTGTGGCTGGCGGGGTTTTGGGGAGGAGGGGGAGTGCCCAGGAGGCTGGCGGGGTTTTGGGGAGGAGGGGGAACACTCAGGAGGCTGGCAGGGTTTTGGGGAGGAGGGGGAGCGCACAGGAGGCTGGCGGGGCTTTGGGGAGGAGGGGGAGTGCACAGGAGGTTGGCGGGGTTTTGGGAGGAGGGGAGCGCTCAGGATGCTGGTGTAGCTGTCGCAGGAATTGTGGCATTCGGAGGGCCCGCGGTGGCCCCACTGTTCCACGAGTGAGCCTGCAGGGGGCTGGGTGGCTTTCTCATGTCCTTCCTGTGGTGTGGCCTCTGGTGGCTCGGGGACTGTTCATTTATGAGCCATCTGTCGGGCCTCCTGGCCAGGCAGTGTGAAGCAGTGCGCCAGCAACGCCCTGAATAGCCTTGACCCTGACGTGTAAGTTGCGGAGTGTTTGGTTGTTTGGGAAAGGATGCTAATGCGTGCTTGTCAGTTTCCCTGACGTGCAGCCTTTTGGGTCATAAAGCGGCTGCACGTGTTTGGTCACACACATCTTTCCAGTCCTGCGCAAGCACGTTGACATGTGTGCCTTTTACTTTCAGGCTGGTCCAACTGGAAGCCCTGAGGACAGCTGCTCCCACTGGCTCTGCTGACCTTGTGCCTTGGTGAGTGGCAGTGAGGCCGCCCGAAGCAGGGCGCCATGTGTGTGTGTGTGTGTGTGTGTGTCTGTCCAGTGTTGGGGTCAGTGTTGGCCCTTGATGCCTTGTTGATTACTTTTTCTTAAAGGGGAATATATTTTAACCTTTGCTGTGGCCAACAGAATATTTGTTATGGTCTCTTCTCATTTGTCCAAAACCTAGATGATAAAGTGCAGGTAACTTTGTTCTCTTCCTGTGAGGGATGAGCTGAGCTCAGACGGGCTGAGCTACAGATGCTGCTGGACTGAGATGCCTGCCAGGGCACAGAGGGCATGGGGGTCACTTCACAGGGCTGCCCCAGCTCTGTTAGCAGCCCAGGAAGCCCACCCATCTCCTGGAGACTGGCCAGGAGCCGTCTGTCTGGAATGGGGCAGATGTGGGGCCTGGGGTCAGCAGCACGGTCCCTGTGGGGAGCTCAGCTGGCTGAGGCTGTTCAGTCACCGGGTGGACCCAGGGACGGGGCAGCTCCTCCCTGCTCTTGGGGCACAGTGCCCTGCTCCGACTCCTTTTCCACTGTGGAAAAGGGGGTCGGTGCCCTGCTTCTGGGGGCCGCTCTCCTTGGGAAGCCCCGGGTTTGGCCGACACACGTTGCCCGGCTATTCAGTTGCCGGGTGGACCTGGGGATGGGGCAGCTCCTCCTGTGCTCCCATGGCCGGTCCTTGTAGGGTTCCTGCCCACTGCTCCCATGGGTCCCATGCCTGTTCCCAGGCCTGCCTGCTGCAGGTCCCTTCCAGGTGGGCCTGGACCCCGAGTCCTTCTCCCGCTCTGGCTGCTTTGGACCCGGGAGGTGTCTCTCCTCCAGATGCTGTTGGCGGAGAGCAAATCCCATCCCTGATGTTCCGAGGCTCCCAGGTGAAACTCACAGGCCCGGCTCTTGGGAGGCAGGCTAAGCCTCCTGTGTCATCATCACAACCCAGGGGGCGTCGAAAGCTACCATTTGATAAACACAAATGTGAGCAGGACTGAAGTGACAACGCCAAGCGCGGGCTTTTGAAGGTGCAGTCACGGCTGACTTCAAACAGCGTCGCTGACCATGTGAGCCGGGTGCTGAATGCTT
This sequence comes from Cacajao melanocephalus, assembly GCA_963573385.1. NCBI lineage: Eukaryota > Metazoa > Chordata > Mammalia > Primates > Pitheciidae > Cacajao > Cacajao melanocephalus. The sequence goes on along the minus strand of CAUYLG010026212.1, from coordinate 28,033 downwards.
CCTTAGTTTTCAAATTAAAGTGACTTGTTTAGTGTTTCTTTTTGTTTTTTTGTTTATTTGAGACGGAGCCTCACTCTGCCACCCAGGCTGGAGTGCAGTGACGCGATCTCGGCTCACTGCAACCTCTGCCTCCCAAGTTCAAGCGACTCTTCTGCCTCAGCCTTCTGAGTAGCTGGGACTATAGGCATGCACCACCATGCCCAGCTAATTTTTATATTTTTAGTAGAGATGGGATTTCACCACGCTGGTCAGGATGGTCTCGATCTCTCGACCTCATGATCCCCCCATCTCCGTCCCACAAAGTGCTGGGATTACAGGCGTGAGCCACCACACCTGAGTGTTTTATTAAGATTACTTATTTGAGCGGATACTATAAAGATATTAATGACGCCATAAAGACACAGTGGCGGCTCCCAGCTGACTGGCACTCTGAGCGCACCTCTCTAACATTCTGAATTCACAAATGTTTACTTGCTGCTTTTGCTCATTGTTGATTTAATACTTTGCCTGTGGCTTAAACTGTTAAATTGTTGCAAATTGCCATTCTGCGCAAAAGAAGCTTGAATTATCTTGTATCCCCTGGTCGAGCTCTTCCACATCCCCTTTCTTCCGCGTTTCATTTGGCCGTGGTTGGGCTGTACTCTGGGTTGAGAGGAGGGCATGGGCTTCTGCAGTGACCACGGGGCTGCGGGAAGGCCTCCAGCAAGGGCGAGGGGGCTGGGGGCTTCAGGTCTGTGATGTGCAGTGTGTGCTGCCTGGGGGAGGTTTTGCTTTTAGGGGAGAAACTGGCCAAGGTGTGCCCGACATCAGCAGACTTCTCCCAGAAAGAGGACGTTTCCAGAAGATGAGGATGGACATCAGCTTGATCTCCGTTGTCCCCTTTCTGGGGACAGGAACGTCACAGTTCTGTAATAACTGAGGTCTGGGAAAAAAAATGGGAAGAAGGGCAGGTTGGAAGCATTGTGTCTTTGGGGTCTAGTAATAGCTGCAGAACAACCCAAATCAGATTTACAACCAAGCTTTCAGCACGAGTAACTCGACATTCACAAAACCGGAGACTGTCAGTTATGGCATGCCACGTAGCACTTTTGGGAGGCAGGAAAGATTGCAAAACTCAACAAACGAGCCCCCTGCCCAGGCTGGTGCCATTAATAACGAAATCTATAGCAAAACATTTGCTCATGACTTGCACCGGCACCTCTCAAAAGGTGTCCAATATCTAATAAACACCTGAAAAGGCATGCAACCTAGCTGGTTATCAGAGAAATGAACTTTTAAAACCAGAAATGTTTTATCACTGCACAGTCACAGGATTGGCTAAAACGAACGAGGCAGATGGGACCCGAGCTGAGGAGGAGGTGGGATGCAGCGTGATGCGGGGCTCGTTCCTTGTGGTGGCTGTGACTCGACCTCTTCATTTTGGAAAACTCTTGGGCCATAACTTCTAAAGCGGAGCAAACCCATGGCTTGTGACCCAGCAGCTCCCCTCTGGGGCGTGAACCCACAGCCAGGCCTGAGAGCCTCGTGGGAGCCGGGTTCATCAGGCCCGTGTGCCCTGAGGAGGTGGACTCTGGCTGGACACACTGCCATGTATCTGCCCGGGGAGCAGCATGAGATGAGGTGCGTGGAGACAGCCCCTCTGCCTGCGCGAGCTTACACGCATATGCTGGGTGGAAGCAGCGCAGTGGGTCAGCACATCTGCAAGGCTCATGTGCATGCAGCTCAGAGGCCGGCGGGCCTGGGGGTTGGGGAAGCAGGAGGCAGAGCAGGCCCAGGGGCTGTGTTTTTCTTTCTTTCTCTCTCCCTTTCTTCCTCTCCCCCTCTCCTTCCTTCCTTCCTTCCTTCTTTCCTTCCTTCCTTCCTCTCTCCCTCTCCTCCCTCCCTCCCTCCTTTCCTTCCTTCCTTCTTCTCTCCCTTCCTTCCTCTCTCCCTCTCATTCTTTCCTTCCTCTCCCCATCTCCTTCCTTCCTTCCTTTCCCCATCTCCTTCCTTCCTTCCTTCTCCCTCCCTCCCTCCCCCTCCCCTTCCCTCCCCCCCTCTCTCCTCCTCTCTCCCCCTCTCTTCCTCCCTCCCTCCCTCCCTCCCTTCCTTCCTTTCTTCCTTCCACGGGGTCTTGCTCTGTCTCCCAGGTTGGAGCTCAGTGGCGTGATCTCAGCTGACTTCAGCCTTCAGCTCTCCTGGGCTCAAGTGGTCCTCCTGCCTCAGCCTCCCAGTAGCTGGGACCACAGGCATGTGCCACCACACCTGATTAATTTTTATTCTTTTTTGTAGAGATGGGGGTTTTGCCATGTTGCCCAGGCTGGTCTTGAACTCCTGGGCTCAAGTGAGCCACCTGCCTTGGCCTCCGAAAATGGTGGGATTCATTTCTTGGTCTGGGTGCTGGTCAGAGTGGACCATCTGTGGAATTTTGTTCAGCCGCACACTGAAGATTTGCGTACTTCTCTGTATCTGTTACACTTTACCAAAAAGTTTCCCGCAAAACTGCGCCATGGAAGCTTCATGAGAGCTTACGTTTTCAGTTTCATCTGATTCCCTCTGTGAAAAATATGAGCTTCTACAAAACAGCGGACTTAAAAAAGCAACAACACCCAAACCTGAAACCCCAGCAGACCGACACCATGTTAAAGCCGCACGTTTGTCAGTTCCCCTGCCTGGGTGTTCACACACCCGCTCTGTCGCACAGCTCCGTGTGCTGGAGACCCGGGGACAGAGCAGTTTCCCCTCACGTGGGAGCGTGTTCCCGTAACAGCAGAGCACAGGGACGGCCATCTTGGGAGGAGGGCGCTGGCTCACGCACCCGGGGGGCGCTTTTGCGTTCTGTGTGCTGGAAGACCTCAATGCTTCAGAGCCTAAATTATATGGGAAAATTGTGTTTGTGTCCCAAAGCTGGAGTCAGATTTCCAAAGTGTGTATGACGCACTTGGCAAGCTTCACTTGTGCCCTAAAGCACAAGCTACCAGGGCTTCGGGTGAATTTGGTGACATCTAGAGCTGGCAACTTTGTTGGGGCTGGTCGCCCCTGGCCCTGAGGACGGCGGGGAAGGAATGGCTGTCCTGAATGCAACACCAGCCATGTTCACACACGGCCACCTGCCAGCCTGACCTGTGCGTCCAGCCCCGGCCCTTCTCCATCACAGAGCAGGTGTCCCATCAGGGAGCATGCAGGCTGGGAGGTTATGGATCCCGCTCTGTGTGACTCGCTGCATGATTCACAACGAAGCATTTGCTTTCCTGGGCCTTGGTGACCCGTCTGTGAAATGGGCACAGGAGCCCAGCTCTTGCATAGAGAGAAGGTAAGGGTATGGGGTGGGGGGAGCGGGGCAGGGGCCCGTGGGGCAGCACCAGGAGGACGAGAGGGGACCTATGGCCTCCAGCTCCAGGTTCAGGACTGCGGAGCGCCCGCAGCTCCTAAAGCCATTGGGTTCTTTAAGAAAAGGCTAATTCCAGCAGATACCGGCTGGCGAGGGCGAGATGAAAGCCCGTGCTGCGTCAGCGCAGTGGCCTGCCAGCTCCAGGCTGCAGAAGTCCCTCGTCATTTCATTTCCTTCCCTCCCTGTGGAGCGAACCGTGTCGTTTGCATTTTTTGGATGAGGATTCAGGCTCAGGCTCAGCTCATGCGGTCCCGATGCCCCTGCTGTGCTCCAAGGTTAGCCTGCGTCTTTTGCTCCCAGGTCCTCCCGTGCACCCGTCACAGCCAGCCCTGCCCTGGAGAGAGAGAGGCCGGTGGGAAAGACCTGAGAGCAGCTGGGCCTCAGCTGAATGGGACTTCGTTCTTTGGTTTTAGTTTTTACTTGCTGTTTTTTCTTTGTATAACAAACATTGCCTGATAACTTCAGGCAAGGCTCCTCCCGGGCCTGGTGCTTCGAGGGCCCCACTGGCTGATCCTCTGACATCACTGGGGGTGGCTTCCTCAGAAGCCACAGGCCCCTTCGTCCGCGTCCCCTTCAAGGCGGGCGGTGGACCACTCACTTTCCATACACGTTTTAAGACGATTTTAAAGTGTTGAGTCTTTCTTGGATAACGACAGGGATCGGGATGGTGCCTTCCCATCATATTTGTCTCAGGTCTCGTCGTCCTCGCTCTGCCCTCCTTGCGAGAGAGCCTGGCTCCCGGGCCTGCAGGCTCGCTGTGGATCTCCGAGGAGCCACGGGGTGGGGCTTTGTTCTCAGCTTCAGGGGGAGCCGTGAGGGAGCCCCGGGCCCCCATTCTGAGTGTTATTCACCGTCCTGCAGGGTCTACCTGAACGCTAGCCTGGGGTGGGGGGGTGTGGGGAGGGGGGCCCAGGGCTTATCATGGAGATGGTGAGGGTGAGGAGTAAGCCCCTAGGTCCGCACATCGTAGCCCCCAGGGCACCCTGGGCTGAGAGTGTAGGAGACTTAGGACACGTCCCGGAGAAGTGAGGCTGGTGTGTGGTGTGAACACCCACAGCGTGACCTGTGGCTGGGATTCCCCTGTTCCTGCATTCTCAAGTGAGGGGAGCCTGCAGGGTGTGACTTACACCCACCTCTGGGACACAGAGGACAGAGGCGGATGGAGACGGCCCCGCTCTGCGTTCCTGGGCTCTTTCTGGGGAATGCCTGTTTGGCCCTGATGGCAGCTGAGGGTTTGTGCCAGGCTGGTCCTGGGCCTGTGAGAGGGTACTAGGCTGCAGAGATTGGGGGCTGATGCCCTGGAGGAGTGGAGTGGAGCACAGGTGTCTCCCAGCAGCTGTGGCCGTGCATACTGCCAGCAGCGGTCTCGGGTCCTGACGCCGTGAGGTGAAGGATGGGTGGAGGGGAGGGCCCAGGAGGGCCGGCCTTCCCTCTGGAAGCAAGAGGAAGCCAACCTGCCGTTTGCCTTCGGGGACCACAGGAGGTGGGTTCTCAGTCACCCTGTGGCTCACCCTTTTGCTGTGCGTTGGAGGAGGAATTATCTTTGGCTCTGAAGTGTGATGTATACAAGGGGAGAGCAAAGGGTTCAGACTTTGATCTGCCAAGCTGTGTCTCGTGAAGTCAGATATTCTGCAAGGGAAGCTTTTTTCTTAGGAGAAACAAATCTCATCAGTGTTCAGAACAAGACTGTGCTGTTCCAACCACCCCAGAGACAGAGGGTTGGAGGTTAATGTGCACGCCAGTTAATTTTCCATTTGATGTTTACATCTTCATTACAAAAGTAATACACGCTTATGAAAATTAAACACGGAGCCAAATCTAATAAATAAATAAAATTGCATTCTTTACTCCATCCCAAATCCCACTCTTTTCCTGGAGGGAACCACTGTAAGTGCTTTGTGGTTTATCCTTCTAGAGTTTATAAAAAATACACAGAGGAACATACATACACACACGGTTTCTAAAATGCATTTACATGTCATGACATCTCTCTGCATAACCTGATTTTGACTTCTTTTGGGAAACTTTTACCACACATAGATCTAGTTCATTTAAAGAAGGACTTCCTTTTTTTATGCATGTTCTAAAGAGATACCTGTAGACACACACACATATGCATGATAAGAACTGTCGGTGTGATGGTATCAGAGCACTGTTGATTTTCAGTCTGCTGCAACCAGAGTGTGCTTTCCAGACTGGAAATGTGTGCGTGTGGTTTGGACAGTGTCCTAGAATGGCGCTCTGGTCTCTTATATTGTGGGGCTGGGTGGGGTCAGAAGAGGCCTGGCCTGTCCGACGCAGTGAGGCCTGTCCGGGAAGAGTGTGACACTGGCCCTCGCAGCTCCCTGGCCTCTGATTGGCCCCGCCTGGCCCAGATGCCGCTTCGCTGGAAGGCGGACTTTGCCTCCTGCCTGCTGCTTCTGTCTTTCTGTCTGGTGCTGTTCCTAAGTTCAAAAGGTGGCAAGGAGGCCCCCAGTGCTCCGTGGCCGGGGCTGCAGACTCCTTTTCCAGCGCGGAGTCGCTGTGTTCTGGAGCATCCTGCACGGGGTTCCTCCTGCTGGAACACAGGTAAAGGTTCTGAGCACGCACACTTCTGCATGTTGTACTGACCGGGCTGCCTGTGTTCACTAGCTGGCAGCTCCCCTGCAGTCCTCTGAAGTGCAGGGCAGCAGAGACGGGGGCGGTGGCCTTCGTCTGACCGTGCCTGGCCACGCGGCTGCTGTGTGTCTGCCCCTGTGTCTTTTCTCAGACACTGCCTGCCTGGCACCCCCTTACCTCTTGGTGAATGTAATTCAAAGCAAAGCTGCCCCTGGAGCTGCCGGGCTGGGCCCCAGCACGTCTTGCCGCGTTGATCTGGCTTTATGTCGGGGGTCCTGGTGGAACTCCATGGACTCATGGATGTGGTGGCACGGGGAGCCTGGCGGTATCTTAGTCGTCCTCACAGGCTCGGCTTGGGCATTGCCCTGAGTGTTCTCCTTGTCACTTCCATGTGAATTGGAATCAGGAGGTGGGTCCATGGCAACACACAGGCCTGAGCTGGATGGGACCACTGCGTGCCCTCAGCCCAGCCCACCAGAGTGGCAGAGGACAACGCCGGGGCCACGGGGCAAGCCTGGCTCGTGAGCAAAAGGTGGGGTGCATGTGAGCCATATCTCCTTCCTAGTGTGGCCTTGTCTCCCTTCCTCTCCCCTCCCCGTGAGGATGAATTTCTCCTGAGGAAGCCACTGGCCATGGGGCAGACCTGGCAAGGATGGCAGGCAGCCCCCATGGGCGCCAGGGGTGCTCTGGCTACGGCCAGGAACTTGTGGATTTTCTGTGCAGATGATCGTGTCATGTACAAATGATGAAAGCTTGCTCTGTTCTTTCTAATCTTTATTTCTCTCCTTTACTCACCCTATGCCAGTGCTGCAGGAAGTGCCCTGAGGAACGGGGCCTCATGCCGACTTCTTTTTTAATCAGTGGTACGCGGCCATGGACTTCAGCACCTGCCTTTCCTGAGACTAAATGCAATAATCCTGTCGCTTCTCTCCTTTTATCACTTACTGTCAATAGTCCCATTAATTGGTTTTCTATAGTAAACCATTCCTGTGTCCCGGGATAAACCAAATGTGGTCATGACATTTTGGTAAAGTCCTGGCTGGAGTCAGTTTGGAAATGTATATTTATTGTGACTATTCATCACTGTGCGAGCGTGAGGCTGGCCTTTCACTAAAGGGCACTCTGCCTGCCCCTGACGTATACTGTGGTACCTCTAGTATTTGCCCAGCAAGTGAAGTGCTCACTGTGGCCTGTGAATGAGCACCTCACTGGAATAGCAGTGAGTGTGTCCCCTTCGGCGAGGCAGACAATGAGGATGTATGTATTTTGCACTGGCCCCTGCAGGGTTGAATTTTACTGTGTTGCCTGTCAAGCCTTCTTGTTAAAAAATCAGATGAACTTTGTTAGTCCGTTTCCTCACAGCAAACCATCCTTGCATTCATGAAACAGATCCACTTGGTCATCATGTATGTGTTGACTTTTTAATGTGCTGTTAGCTCTGTTTGCTAAATTTTAAAGAAATTTTTGCATTCATAGTCATATGAAAAGCAGTGGTTCTCAAACTTACGGGCTCTTTACATTCTTAAAAATTGTTGGGCTGGGTGCACTGGCTCATTCCTGTAATCCCAGCACTTTGGGAGGCCGAGGCGGGCAGATCACGAGGTCAGGAGTTCGAAACCAGCATGACCAACATGGTGAAACCCCATCTCTACTACAAATACAAAAATTAGCCAGGCATGGTGGCATGCGCCTGTGGTCCCAGCTGCTCAGGAGGCTGAGGCAGGAGAATTGCTTGAACCCAGGAGGCAGAGGTTGCAGTGAGCTAAGATTGTGCCACTGTACTCCAGCCTGGGCAACAGAGCCAGACTTCATCTCAAAAAAAAAAAAAAATTGTTGGCCAGGCACAGTGGCCCATGCCTCTAATCCCAGCACTTTGGGAGGTCAGGGAGGGTGGATCACCTGAGATTGGGAGTTGGAGACCAGCCTGATCAACATGGAGAAACCCTGTCTCTACTAAAAATACAAAATTAGCCAGGTATGGTGGCACATGCCTGTCATCCCAGCTACTCATGAGGATGAGGCAGGAGAATTGCATGAACCCAGGAGACAGAGGTTATGGTGAGCTGAGATCATGCCATTGCACTCCAACCTGGGCAATAAGAGTGAAACTCTGTCTCAAAAAAAAAAAAAAAAATTATTGAGGGCCTGGTGTGGTGGCTCATTCCTATAATCCCAGCACTTTGGGAGATTGAGGTGGGTGGATTGCTTGAATTCAAAAGTTTGAGAGCAGCCTGGGCAACATGGCGAAATCCTGTCTCTATAAAAAATACAAAAATTACCCAGGCGTGGTGGCGCATGCCTCTAGTACCAGCTACTTGTGAGGCTGAGATGGGAGGATCGCCTGAGCCCCAGGGGTGTAGGTTGCAGTGAGCTGAGATCACTTCACTGCACCCCAGCCTGGGTGACAGAGTGAGACCCTGTCTTAAGAAAAAATTACTGAGGATCCCAAAGAGATTTGCTTTTGAGTTACAGCTCCTGTGGTCCTCAACTGGGGGGTGACTCCCTTTGTCTCCTGGCGGACATTTGGCAATGGCAGGAGATGTTTTTAGTTGGTAGCTGCTGGGAGACAGCCACTCCTGCATCGAATGTGCAGAGACCAGGGAGGCTGCTGAATGCCCTGGGGCACAGCTGGCCCCACAGCAGAGTTATCCCATCCAAAATACCAGGAGTGCCGACATCGAGAGACTTCCAATATGGTATTGAAATATGCTAGGTTAGAAATGAATGCTAAGAACATTTAGAAATATTTAATAATTCATTTCAGAGTTGCAGCAATAAACCCAATGCGTACAAAAAGTATTTTTTCCTGTGTCCTGGAATAAACCAGTTATTATAAAGAAAACCCATAGTTCCCAAAATTAGTAAGGAGAGTGGCCCCGTTTTCTATTTTCACCAGTCTCTTTGATGTCTGACCTCAGCGGCCACGGCTGACGTGTCTCTGCCTCTGCCAGCAGCCTGTTGTGCTGTGTCGTGGTTGAGGCTCATAAAGAACATTATGCCGGGTGAGACTGGGCGCCTGTGAAACGAGGCTCTCGGAACCCCTGCCTGCGAGGTCCGGGGCCCCTGGGGTCCTCACACCACAGTTTGAGACGGTAATTTAGACAAAGTTCCTCCTTCCCTTCCCTCTGCACTCTTTCTCCTTGTGAATTTTATGTCACCGTTGCCTCATTAAAGGGATTGGGACATCTTCCTTCTTTATGTTCTGGGAAAGTTTAATTAATGTTAAAATGGTCTATCCTCATAGGATTTGTAGAATTCACTCGTGAAATCATCTGCCTGTGGTATTTTTTGTTAGAAGTAAATTTAACAAAACTGTTTAATAGATATTTTAATTATTTTTATTTTAAATTTTTTTTAAATAAGAGATTCCATGTAGAGTTTTTTTCTTTTTCAGAGATGAAGTCTCACTCTCTTGCCCAGGCTGGAGTGCAGTGGTGTGATCTTGGCTCACTGCAGCCTTGAACTCTTGGGCTCAAGCAGTCCTCCCGCCTCAGCCTTCTGAGTAGCTGGTGTGCCCCAACATGCCCAGCTAACGTTTAAATGTTTTGTAGAGGTAGGCGTCTTGCTATGTTGCCCAAGCTGGTTTTGAACTCTTGGTCTCAAGGGGTCCTCTCAGCTCAGCCTCCCAAAGCGCTGGTATCACAGGCCTGAGCCACCACACCTAGCACTCAGATATTTTAATTCTGTAAAAACAGATCTTTCCTAATTTTATAAAGTTCCATAAAGATAATTCTGTTTAAACTATCTTTTCCATGACCACACTTTATAATGAATTTTTCTCCTAGAAAATTATCTACCTTATCTAGATTTTCAAATTTATTTGCATAGAGATGTGCAATTATTTCTGTGTTTTTTTTTAAAATGATTTTATTTTGATGATTATTTTCTCTTTTTCTTTTTTTGCTTTTTTTGAGACAGAGTCTCCCTTTATCACCCAGGCTAGAGTGCAGTGGTGTGATCTCGGCTCATTGTGACCTACAGATTCAAGTGGTTCTTCCACCTCAGCCTCCCGAGTAGCTGGCACTATAGGCATGTGCCACCATGCCTGGCTAATTTTTGTGTTTTTGGTAGAGACGGGGTTTCACCATGTTGGCCAGACCAGTCTCAAATTCCTGAGCTCAAGTGATCTGCCTGCCTCAGCCTCCCAAAGTGCTGGGATTATAGGCATGGGCCACTGCATCTAGCCACTACTCGTTTTTTAATTTGTATATTTTTATTCTCTATTTTCTTGATTAGGTTTTTTTTTTTTTTTTTTTGAGACAGAGCCTTGCTCTCTCACCCAGGCTGGAGTGCAGTGGTGCAATCTCGGGTCACTGCAACCTCCGCCTCCTGGGTTCAAGTGATTCTCCTGCCTCAGCCTCCTTAGTAACTGGGATTACAGGAATGTGCCACCACACCTGGCTAATTTTTGTATTTTTAGTAGAGATGGGGTTTCATCATGTTAGCCAGGCTGGTCTCGAACTCCTGACCTTGTAATCTGCCCACCTTGGCCTCCCAAAGTCCTGGGATTATCAGTGTGAGCCACTGCCCCCAGCCTAAGACAATTTACTCCTATGGAAGAGTGTGGCTCACAGATGGAGCAGTGGTGAGCGCACACTTGGACAGGGAGGGGAAAGGGGTTCTTATCCCTGGTGTAGGTAGTCCTGCTGCTGTGTCGTTCCCCTGTTGGCTCGGGTTAAACCGCACAGTCTAAGCTAATTACGATTGGCTCTTTTAAAGTGAGCAGGGGTACGAGCTGGAGTGACAGGGTGGTAGTTTGGCAGGAAGGATGGTTATGGGACAGGTCAGAGCAGGTAGCTAGGGGTCAAAGCAGGTGACCAAAGCAGGTGACCTGGGGATGAGTCAGGACGGAGCAGGGAACCAGGGGGAACAGATGTGAACTACTGATTAGAACTGGTGGAAAAGATTGTTTACTGAAACTACAAGGAAGTTAAACTTTAAAGTAGAGAATTAAAGAATAAGAGAGCTGAACATGCTGACACGCTGATTCTTTGAAGGGAAACTTGGAATTCACTATATCTAACAATACCCAGGAGTGGGACTGCTGGATCGAATGGTAGATCTACTTTTAGTTCTGTAAGGAATCTCCACGCTGTTTTCCATGTGGATGTGCCCGTTTACATTCCCGCCAGCATTGTAGAGGTGCTCCCTGTTCACCACATCCTCGCCAACAAAAAATATGGAACACTTCACGAACTTGCATGTCACCCTTCCGCAGGGGCTGGGCTCATCCTCTCTACCTTGTTCCAGTTTTAGTGTACGTGCTGCTGAAGCAGGCATGTGTGTCTCTGTTTTCTTCCCAAATAGTCTAAAGATCTTGGAGCTGGGACTTTGGTTCCACAGTGTTTTCAAACCTGGTTTCCTGGCGTGCGGGTACCATGTGGGTGCCATGCAGGCGTCTGCATCTCTGCGCCTGGAGTCTGTAGGGGCTCTCCGAACAGGATCCTGGCTGTCACTTGAAGCTCAGAGAAGGGATGAGTGCAGTGCAGGTGGTGCTCTGACCACATCTGCAGCCCTCCTGGAGAGTGTGGCTGCGCCCTTTTAGGCTATTTCTTCCCTGTTTCAAATGCCCACAGCATGCTGGGATGCTCGTCTTCAACCCTGAGTGTGTGTGTGTGTGTGTGTGTGTGTGTGTGAGAGAGTGCATGAGTGTGAGAGATTGTGAGAATGTGTGACTGTGAGAGATTGTGGCTGAGGGTGTGTAAGCGTGTGAAGGTGTGTCAGTGTGAGAGTGTGTGCGTGTGAGATTGTGTGTGAGGGTGTGTAAGCATGTGTCAGTGTGAGTGTGTGAGTGCAGGTGAGCGTGAGTGTTGAGTGTGTGAATGCGTGTGTGAGTGTGACTCAGGGCTGAGAGGAGAGAACGCAGCTGGGCAGGTGATGCTTTGTGAGTGTGATCCTGTGATGTGATAAGAAACACGCATTTGGTCTCCGGCCCTGGTTCCTGGCAGGCACACAGCTCCTACAACCTTTGGTGCTGAGTGTCTTTTTGTATGCTAATGAGGTGACTGTGGCTGGGGCTCCTGGACAGCCTCCTGGGGGACTGGTTGCCAGGGCAGCCGACCACGTGATTAGAGGTTGGAACTCCACCCGTGGACCTCTGGGGAGTGGAGGGAGCCCGCAGAGGTGGAGTTGATCACCAGTGGCCGGTGCTGTGCTCCATCCTGCCTGTGTGATGAGGCCTCCACAGACTTCCTAAAGGGCAGTGTTTAGGGGGCTGGCATGGAAGCTCTGAGCCCCTGCCCCGTCCCTCACCCTGTGCATCTCTTCATCTGTACCCTTTCTAACGCCCTTTATAATAACCAGCAAATGTGTCTCCCTCCCTGAGTTCTGTGAGCTGCTCTGGCAAATTAATCGAACCCGAGGAGGGGTCATTGGAAACCCACCCTGTAGCTGGCGGTCAGAAGCACTGGCTACAACCTGGGGCATGCCCTTGGTACTGGACAATCCTGTGCTCTGAACACCCCAGGGCTCGCCCTGCGCCACTCTCTGCCTGATTGTCCATTGTAACATCCAGATCCTTCGTAACACCCTTTATGATAAACTAGCAGACACAGTGTTTCCCAGAGTTCTGTGCGCCATCTTAGCAAATTATCAAACTCAAGGAGGGCACCATGGGAACCCCAGCTTCCAGCCGTGTGGTCAGGAGCACAGGTCACGCGTGGAACAGTCTCGTGGGTGAGGCCTGGCGCCATGGGATTTTCTGCTGCTAAAATCCCCACTTCTTTTGGTGAGCAGAGCATTGTGTGCTGAGTGTTGGATGCGGGGATGGAAGGGAAGGAGTTTGTTTTCATCTGCCGTGAGACCCTGCACTGTGTCAGGTAAAGAGCGACTCTGCAGTCCTTGTCAGCTGTGCAGTGCCTTTGACAGTCACTTCTGTGGGTAATAAAAAGCTGGGGTTGATGGTTGTTCTTTTGTTAATCAGTAATTAGCTCCACACTGCTGATTCTCTGAGCCCTTTTTTTCTAGGGATAAAGCATTAATTACTTTTCTAACAAGATACTAACCTCCTTGACAGCCTCCCACTCTGAGCTGAGTGTCTGGAGAGGGCAGGCGTGTCCTTCCCTACAAGGTGTGGGGTGAGTGTGGAGAGGACATTTCATGGCTCCCAGGGGTTCAGTCACTGCGAGTGTTGGGACATTCTTTTCCTGATTTCTGTGTCTCTTCATGCCATTTTTGTGAAGGTTTAACAAATTCTCAATAGATTGTTGTGAGAATATGAGCTTCTTTATTTGGGGGAGATTTTTTATCATGGAAAAGGTTTCCTTTTTTAGAAGTTGAAATCATCACATCACCTAGGTAAAAAAAGATGGGGCCGGGCACAGTGGCACATGCCTGTAATCCCAGCACTTTAGGAGGCTGAGGCGGGTGGATCAGAGGTCAGGCATTCCAGACCAGCCTGACCAATGTGGCAAAACCCCATCTCTACTAAAAATACAAAAAATTAGCCAGGCATGTTGGTGTGCGCCTGTAATCCCAGCTACTTGGGAGGCTGAGGCAGGAAAATTGCTTGAACCTGGGAGGCGGAGGTTGCAGTGAGCCAAGATGGCGCTGCTACACTCCAGCCCAGCGACAGTGCAAGACTCTGTCTCAAAAAAAAAAGAAAAGAGAGAGAGAGAAAGGAAGAAAGAAAGAGAAAGAAAGAAAGAGAGATGAGACAGGTACGTGAGGAGGAGGCTTTGAGGCTGGTGCCGGTCAGGGGCTGGACAGGAGCTGCCCGGAGGCGCTGGCTGCTTCTGCTCTGGGACAGCCACTCCCTGTAGTCCGTGCGAGGAAACACCAAGAAGGCAGTGTCTTGTCTTTTTTCAGAAGTCAAGTTGCCTACAGGGAACTCTGTTATTTTGTGCTTTGAGAAAGAAAATACTCTTGAGTATAGACGTGCTTGGGTCGGGGGGTTTCTGTGGCCACTTGCGGCCTGCTGGGTCTCTAGACCTGGGGTTTCCATGGCTTCCTGTGTGGATCTCTGGGCCTAGAGTTTCCGTGGCTTCCTGTGGCCTCCTGGGTCTCTGGGCCTGGGATATCTGTGGCTTCCTGTGGCCTCTTGATCTCTATGTCTGGGGTTTCTGTGGCCTGCTGGGTCTCTGGGCCGGGGTTTCTGTGGCCTCCTGTGGCCTGCTGGGTCTCTGGGCCAGGGTTTTCATGACCTCCTGCAACCTGCTGAGTCTCTGGTCCTGAGGTTTCTGTGGTTTTCTGCCACCCGCTGGTTCTGTGGTCCTGGGGTTTCGTGGCCTCCTGCCATCCGCTGGGCCTCTGGTCCTGGGCTTGGTGCTGCCCTCGTCTGTGGTGTGAGTCTCTGGAGCTAGGGTCCTGGAGACTCCTCAGGGCTCCTTCAGGAAGAGGTTCCTGCTCCTCCTCTCCTCTGCTGCTGCTCCCACAGCCAGGCCCAGTGGTGTGAGGTGGGCAGAGCTGGCCTCTGCCGCGGTAGAGTCACAGAGGGGTTTAATGAGCTGCACGCAGCTATACGGGGCCTGTCCTGGACCAGGGCCCTGTCCCGCTCTTGGGGACAGGGATGAGTACCCTGGGGGCCTCGGTGCATGTGGAGGCCCAGGCTGCTGGCGGAGTCTCACAGAACACATGTATGATGCGTTTATCAGGGCCCTTCTCAGCCTGGGGACGAGGAGCGGATGTGACGGAGGAGGCTCCTGTCCTTGTGGGGGTGGCCAGGCGAGGATGGTGAACACATCAGCGAACAGGAAGTGCTGGGGACAGCGTGTGAAGGAGCGCAGTCCCCAGGACCCTGGGCCGAGCCATGCAGGGGCCTGCTTCGTTCCTCGAAGGATGCTGCGTCCTGGGACCTTCCTTACCCCCACCCTCAAGGCACAGAGAGGCTGGGCAAGGGTTCCCCCACTGGCACAGGCTGTGACCCATGACAAAGGCTGGAGGCCTGGCGGGAGCCACCTGCTCTGTGGGAAACAGCAGTGTGTATGGGGCTTCCATGGGGTCTTCTAGCTCAGGGCTGCAGCTCAGGAGCCACGAGCCAGGCAGGGCACTCCATCGGCGTCGGGGCTGCCAGGCTGCGTTTGTTCCCTGTGTGATGTGACCGGCCACCCCGTGGTGGTGGCAGAGCTGGCCCGGGGTCTGGGTGTGGGGCGCCTGTCCCCAGCGGGGCAGGCTCTGTGGTACGAGTGTCTTTTCTGTGTCAGGACTCTGTTTTTTTCTCCCCACACTCATACAGGGGTTTAGACTGTGAAGGATGTGATTCCCAAGGAAAACCAGCTGCAGGTGTCTATGCTGGCACAAGGAAAACAAACCCAGACAGCACTGGGTTCATTCCAGGAGAGGGGGATGGAATCCAGGGGAGGGGGATGGAATCTGGGAGAGTGGGGTGGAATAATCCAGGAGAGGGGAGTGGAATAATCCAGGAGAGAGAGATGGAATCCAGGGGAGGGGGGTGGAATCCGGGAGAGAGGGGTGGAATAATCTGGGAGAGGGGTATAAATTAATCCAGGAGAGGGGGTGGAATCTAGGAGAGAGAGATGGAATCCAGGGGAGGGGGATGGAACCCGGGAGAGGGGGATGGAACCCGGGAGAATGGGGTGGAATCCAGGAGAGGAGGATGGAATCCCGTATAGGGGGATGGAATCCAGGAGAGGAGGTTGGAATCCAGGTCAGGTGTGCCCTGAGGCTTGCAGCCTGGAGGACCTGTGTCCAGCAGCACACACCCAGCGCAGAGCTCTTTATGCTACAGGAGGGGGCACTGGCATGAAGTGGGGTGGAGGGGAGCCACTGTCGGGGGGACACTCCACGTACCTCCAGATTCATGCACTTGGGGACTGGGTAGCACTTCGGGAAGCCGCCTGCACTGATAGCAGGATCTACAACTTAAGATGTGTTAGTTTTTCCCCTATGAAAAGGAAAGAAAGAGTTTCTCCCTACTCCACTCTCATACGCAACACAGAACACGGCTGCAAGGAGCTGCTCGCATATTTCCCCACCCCACGCAGTTCTCCCGGGCACATCAGCTGGGCGTCCTTAGTTCCACTCAGCCCCAATGCTGTGGGCCTGGAGTCCATGTCAGATGCCCTGGGGCCAGGGCTCAGTCCCACAAGACTGCCCCGCTGTCAGATGCCAGTCCCAGGTTGTAACCCATGACCCAACTGGCTGGAAGCTGAGGTTCCCACAGTGCCTTGGAGTTGGCTCATGAACTCAAGGAAGCACCGACTGTGTCTGCTGGCTTATTGTAAAGGGTGTCACGGAGGATCCGATGGACGGCCAGGTGAAAGGGGTGCTGGGTGAGGCCTGGGGGGTCCTGGGTGCCCTGGTTTCTGTCTCTGGGGAGCTGGGGTGCACGGGCCTCCCAGCATGTGGGTGAGTTTGCCAGCCCTGAAGCCCATTGTCCAAGAGTTTGGAAGGAGCCTGGTCTTCAGCCCCTGTGCTTCCTGGAGCATGGTGGACAGGGGTGCTGTCTCGGGCCGCGCAAGTCACCTGTCACTCAGGGGGGATTGAAAGGGCTTGTTAGGAGTAACAGTAGATGCTCCCATCCCGTAGGAAATGTAAGGTTTTAGGAACTTTGTACAGGAACCAAATAGAACAACAGATGCTCCTGTCACTCTTCCCACTCAGGAAATTACAAGGAATTTATGAACTTTGTGTCAGGAACCAGGGACTAAGACGAGCAAATATCTGCTGCTTATCACGCAGCTTCCAAGGTCCGCACCGTTAGGAGCAGGTTCTGCCTCTGCAAGTGCTTTCACGACAGCAGATCTATCTTCCTCCTGTTAACAGTGAGGCGGTCAGGGTGGGGGCCGCCACCCCGCCATGCCCCAGAAACCCTGGCCTCCTCCGAATTCGTGCTTGGGCCCTGGCTTCTGTGCTCCTCTGTGGTTTGCTGGTCTCAAGACAGCTGCCTTGCCCCGGCCGTTTCATCTGCATTCCAGGCAGGAGAGTTGAGAAGGGCATGCCTGGGCTTTTCCTTTTGAAGACTCTCCCTGAGCCCCACCCCACTGTGAGGGGCCCGGGCTGTCACCTGTGGGCTGGGTGCAGGGCGGTCGTGTTGGTGAGGAGTGTGGGAGGGTGCGTTCTGGGACGGCAGCCAGCACCTACAACATGGCAGAGCTGTCAGGATTTCAAGCCCTGTGTGTCTGTGACCTCTCACCTGCCCAGCTATGGAGAGGCGTCTTCTTGCTGCTTCGTGGGCCCTTCCTCACTGCACTTCAGCCACGGCGCCGACACACGGTCACCCCACTCCTGACTTGGCCTCTTCTGTGGGTGTGGGGCCTGGTCATGCTCCCGTGGTCAGTCTCTCTGTGACAATGAGAAGGGGAAGATGGTTACGGTACCCGCCAGGGCAGGACTCTCTTCCCTCGCTGGCGCTGGTCCAGCTGCTGTGGACAGCCGTGGGCACTGTCGAGGGCCTTCCTGTGGGCGCTCCAGGCCAGGTTGCTGGCTGCTTCTGCCATCCTGGCTTGCAAGGACTTTGGGTCATAGGGGAGGAGGGCAGGGTTCGTCTCTCTCCTCGGGCCACAGAGGATCCAGCAAGATTCTTCCCTCCCCGCCCTGCCCGGCCCCTCCCAGCCTGGACAGGCGGATGAAAGCCGGGGCCCCACACTTCTGCCACCTCCTGCGCTCACACACTCTAGCCAGGGACCCACCCCGTGTGTCCAACAGGTAAGGCCAGCCGGGCTGCCCCTGAGCAGAGCTCTGTCTTCCCCGGCTGACTTTGAGGCACCTGAGTCGTTGTGGGTGGACGACAGGGGGAGGGAGAACGGGAGCTTGGGGCCCTGCTCTTGGACCCCGCACTGTCACCAAGCCTGTACCCTCTGGGCTGGACTCTTCCTCAGCCCCAGCCCCAGTGCCCCCTGGCTCTGCCCAGTCCTCTCAGGGGGCATTGGCTTGTAGCCCCGTGGCTGTTGCCCCCCACCCCGTAACCCTGTGTGGACTCGGGCACCTGCGACATTCCTGCCTCTAGCCTGTGCCTGTCTCCAGCGCCACACCCCACACGGAGCTCTTCTCAGAATGCGCCACAGTGGGACTCCCGAGTCCGCCCCACCTCCTCTATCAGGGCAGGCCGAGGAGTAACAAAGCCAGACCCGGCCCCTCTGGTGTGGTGGCCGCCAGCCCCACGCAGCTGCCTGCCCGGGAGAGGTGGCGACGTCCACATGTGAGGCCCTGGGAGCTGGAAATAGTATGGCATTCCACGGCGTCCGATGGAGAAGTCCGTGATGTTTTGGGCGTGTTAGGTTACGTAAAACACATCATTAAAGTTAATTCTACCTTTCTCTGTGTTTTACTGTGGCCACTGAAACATTCAGTGGCACAGTGGCTGCCGCATGTGGCTAGCCTTCTCCCCCTGGGTCAGCCCCACGGTAGAGATCATCTTTAGACTTTTGCCTGAGACACAGACGCCTGCTTGGGACAGGAACTCCAGCCCTTCAGCCCTGTCCTCTGGCAGTGGTGAAATCTGGAGTGTTCTTGAGTAACGCACTGGCGTTGAGCAGGTGCTGAGCCATCCCCCTGCTGTCCTTGGCTGAACAGGCTGTTTGCCTGGGGACCACGTCAGGTAACGTGTAGGACAGCAGAGGCGGGGCGGTCCAGCAGGGAGGGCTTGTGTGCGTCTGTGTGGCAGGAATGGGAGTGATTTCATCCGGGATCCCCTGGGGGAGCCCAGTGCTGGCTCTGGTATTTCATTCTCCCAGAGAACAGACCGCTGCAGAGGCCACGCGAGCTTGAGAGGAACCCCACCTGAAAGCCTCCCATTAGAGCACGGAGCGGGGAACTGAAATGATAGTGTCACACGATGTCACAATGTGTGACTGCATTTAACAATCACGTATGTCCAGAAGAATCGGCATGGGGTTTTTGTTTTTTTAATAAAAATGACGGCCAGGTGTGGTGGCTCATGCCTGTAATCCCAGCACTTTGGGAGGCCAAGGCAGGGGGATCACTTGAGGTCAGGAGTTTGAGACCATCCTGGCCAACATGGCAAAACCCCGTCTCTCCTAAAAATACAAAAAATTAGCCACGTGCGGTGGCGGGCGCCTGTGATCCCAGCTACTAGGGAGGCCGAGGAAGGAAAATTGCTAGAACCCAGGAGGTGGAGGTTCCAGTGAGCTGAGAACGTACCATTGCACTCCAGTCTGGGCAACAGAGCAGGACTGTCTCAAAGCAAAAGAAAGAGAGAGACGGGGTTTCGCCATGTTGCCCTGGCTGTGGTTTGAAGGATCTGCCCACCTCAGCCTCCCAAAGTGCTGGGATTACAGGTGTGAGCCACTGACCAACACCAGATCTTAACAGTCGCTGATCTTGGGATGGAGAGGGGCTGAGGGCTGAGAGCTCCCTTCTGACCATGTACCTCGGCTTGATTTAAAATTTTTACAGCAAGGTGTATTACTCTCTTTTATAAAACATCATTACTTTACAAAATCTTGTATTTTTAATTTTGTGGGTACATACTAGGTATATATATTTATAGATTTACAGAATCTTTTTAAAACAGCAATGGTTTTTGCCTGAAGTGTTTTCATTGCAGCTGAAGGACTGGGTGGGTCTGTCTCCCCCAGGCTGTCAGGCTGGTGCTCCGGGTTGATTGGAGGTCTGAGTCTGTTTCTTCCCAATCCACCGAGACCTGATTTGAGAAGTGAGTGAGAGGAAGCTCCTTCCGAGTGCCCGCACCTCTCTGCTCTTCCTGTCCGAAACCACAGCAGGCTTCCTTCCAGCTGGAGGCTCAAGTGTTCCCAGTTGATGGGAAATCTCCTTTTCAGAGAAGATGTGAGATGAGCACTTTGTCTGGTTTTGTTCCTCAGCTCCTGTCTATGGGAGCAGTGATTTTACGGTGAGATGGCTTGGGTGTGAGTCCTGATTCTGCTACTGACTAGCTGTGACGCTTTGGGCAAGCTGCTGACCCTCTCTGTGCCTCGGTCTCATCATCTGTTAGGTGTAAGGGCTGCTGTGAGGAGTGAACGTGTGGGGCCACAGAGCTGCCAGGTCGGGCCTGGCCTGCGGGTGACCAACGTGCCGGGGAAGGGGCCCCCCAGCTCGAGTTAGGACGCCTTGCCCAAAATTCTAGAACTCGTCCTGCTGGTGTTTGAGGAGAATGCACGCTCCCTCTCCAGGGAGCTGGGACTGCTGCATCCTGGCAGGGCTGACACGGCGCCTGCTGCCCTGCGCCCTGGGAAGCTGAGCCAACTGGATGCGGTTCCTGGATGCAGCAGAAACAGGGAATAACCATTCGGCTCACCGGAAGCCGTGGTCCTTGCTGGACGTGGAAGGCTCCCGTGCACGATAAGAAGGGATGATTTCAGGCAGGCCAAAGGCATGATGGTTTAAACTAGCCACAGCCGTCCTCTTCACCAGGGCTTCTAGGAGGAACACCGCCCTGAGTTTGACACCATCACTGTTTTGAAAGTGCCTGCTGAGAATCGCTGACACAGCGTTAAGGAATACACACACACACACACACACACACACACACGCAGGATGACGATCCCTGTCATTCTGGGGAGCAGCCGAGTTCCGTTTCCCGATGCCCCTCACCCCGAGGGAAGTGAGTGAGTGAGTGCACAGGGCCCCTCTCTGAGGCCAGCGGTGGCCCTCCCCAACCTCCCCTTCCACTTTCTGGCGCCCCAGCAGGTCCCTGGCCAGTCCCTGGGAGCGCACAGGCTGCAGCGAGAGTTCCTGGAGAGGCAGGTGGTCAGGCGCGGTGTGCGCAGAAGAGACTGGAAACCCCACCAGTATCAGTTCCCTCTCAGGTCCTCGGCTTCTAGATCTTTCTCTTCCCTTCCTCCCTGGGATCCTCCTCCTGAGGGGGCTCTGCCTGCAGGGGGAGGTGGGGACTGAGGCTTCCTCTGCCTGTGACAGGCCGTCCTGCAGGGAGTGGCCGTGCTAAGAACATGCGTGTTAATCCACATGCGCATGTGCTTGCTCCCAGCATCCCCCAGGGCCGGTGTTTCATAAGCTGTCTCCCAGGCGGCTGCATGGCTTTATCCAGTAACTTCAGTAGTCAGATAAACATTGCAAGTGTCACCGAGCCTTTCCCTATTGCTGGACATTCAGGTTATCTCTATGTTTCTTTTTATTTTTTATTTTGAAACAGAGTCTGAGGCCAGGTGTGGCTCACACCTGTAATCCCAGCACTTTTGGAGGCCGAGGCGGGTGGATCACCTGAGGTCAGGAGTTTGAGACCAGCCTGGCCAACCTGGTGAAATGCTGTGTCTACTTAAAATACAAAAATTAGTTAGGTGTAGTGGCGCACGCCTGTAATTCCAGCTACTCAGGAGGCTGAGGCAGGAGAATTGCTTGACTCAGGAGGCAGAGGTTGCAGTGAGCTGAGATTGTCCCACTGCATTCTAGCCTGGGCAACAGAGTGAGACTCTGTCTCAAAAAAAATAAAAAAAGAAAAGAAAAGAAACAGAGTCTGGCTTTGTCGTCCAGGCTGGAGTGCAGATCACAACTCACTGCAGCCTCAACCTCCTGAGCTCAAGCCATCCTCCTGCCTCAGCCTCCTGAGTGACTGGGACTACAGGTGTATACCACCATACCTGGCTAATTAAAATAGTTTCGGGGGGCTGGGCACAGTGGCTCAAGCCTGTAATCCC
Source organism: Cacajao melanocephalus (assembly GCA_963573385.1). Lineage (NCBI taxonomy): Eukaryota > Metazoa > Chordata > Mammalia > Primates > Pitheciidae > Cacajao > Cacajao melanocephalus. The sequence goes on along the minus strand of CAUYLG010026212.1, from coordinate 6,535 downwards.
AGCACTTTGGGAGGCCGAGGCGGGTGGATCACGAGGTCAGGAGATCAAGACCATGGTGAAACCCTGTCTGTACTAAAAAAAAATACAAAAATTAGCTGGGCATGGTGGCACGTGCCTGTGGTCCCACCTACTTGGGAGGCTGAGGCAGGAGAATTGCTTGAACCTGGGAAGTAGAGGTTGCAGTGAGCTGAGATTGTGCCACTGTACTCCAGCCTGGCTTCTGGCAACAGAGGAAGACTCTGTCTGAAAAAAAAAAAAAAAAAAAGTAGTTTTTGGTAGAGATGGGGGTCTCGCCGTGTAGCCCAGGCTGGTCTCAACTTCCTGGGCTCAATTGGTCCTCCCACCTTGGCCTCCCAAAGTGCTGGGATTACAGGTGTGCGCCGCCACGCCTGGCTCTCTGTCTTTTTTGACTACTGTACACATTGTGGGAGGGCTCATTTTGCTTATGGTGTGACAGCATTTCACAGCTCGTCACTTTTACTTTATTGAAATAGCGTAAGGCTCATCAAGAGATTGTGCAGACCAGTGTCGGCGGTGTCCTGGAGGGACAGAGGCCTCGCTTCTCCCGACCCATAGGTTGCAGGGGTCCATGCCGCTCCCTGCGCTGTCTTAAGGTTTGACCTAAGTTTCAGTGTTTTACTTGAGATGCTTAGGAGCAGAGCAAGCTGCTGCATGTACATTTGAAGAACCGTGATAATTGTTCCAGCAGGTTTCACGCCTGAAACTGTGTCTTGTTTAGAAATCACTTTTCATGTAGGAGTTTTCCTTCTGGGATGCGTTTCAAGCTGGGGCACTCATTACTGGAAATGCAGTCAGATTTACTGGGGAGGGTGTGTTTGCGTGCGTTGGCTACCTACATATACTACAGATACAGCACTGTCTAATTTTCTTTTACAATGAGCTGAGATTTATTCCCACGCCAATCCTCTTTTTGCCCTACGGAGTTTGTGCCTCGGTCCCACCCTAGGTGGCTTCGGCAGGTTCCTCAGCCATGCGTACTCACCACCCCCATGTCGTCTGCATGTGACTGTGACTGTCTTTAGGAGGCTACAAAATTTTGTCCGCCCGTCAGACGTGACATTCTGAAACCTCTGTGTGTTCTCCTTATTCCAGTGTGAGCTGCCAGAGTGGCGATGGCCAGTCCCCTGTGACCTTCAGAAGGAGGCCCCTGCCCCCTTGGCGGGTGCCCCGTGTGGATGGGGAGCTCTGTGTGCCCACCTTTCATGGAAGCGGGGTGCGTACGGCTGTGCGGTGGTGTAGGACGGTTCTGACAGGCTCCAGAGTGCAGGAGACGGGCCTGGCTCTGGGGCATCTGTGGCTGTGTGTGTTTTGTTTGGTTTGCATAGTAACCCGCGCCATGTCCCCATGTGAATTGCAAGGACACCGTGTCACCCGGTGCCTGCCATCCCCACTTGTTCCTGGAGCCTCTGCCACATGGCCCGCGCTGACCCCAGAGTGAGTCAAAGCCAGGAGCCTTCCCATGGGGGGCCTTCTATTTTTATTTGTGTCCTTATTCGTTTATTTAAAGATGTGAAGGGCATGTGGGGTTGGCACACAGAACAAGACGGAGCCGCCTGCTGGCCACGGCAAAGCCACCTCCCAGGGCACCGCCTGGTCCCTGCAGAACTGGACGCAGCTTCCCAGGGCCCTCGGGGCCACTGTGCATGGCAGGACGGGGACACCTGCAGGGCTTGGCCTGTGGATGCTGGACCTCCCTGGGCTGGAGGGAGAAGACGTGGCCCGCATTCCTCAGGCAGGAGGGTAGGCAGGGTGGGCAGCAGAGGCTGTGGGCCCCTGAGTGCTGGGCCTCGACCCTCCCTGTTGAGATTCCGCCCCTGTCACTGGCCTGGCTGAACCCTGAGCTAAATCCAGATAAACAGGTTGGTGAGGTGGCACTCCCAGCTGGCTCGCAGCCTCTCATTAACCTCATAAATGTCCTGCTGTCTGGGCCACAGGCAACAGATGCGTCCTCTTGAGTGAGCGAGCACTGACAGCCCAGGCATGCTGGAGAGAGAGGACCTGAGTGCCTCTCCTCCTGGAGCCCAGGGTGCCTCGTGCTGGAGGTTCTGCGTGCATCAGGAAGTCACGGATCCAGTGTCTTTGAAGAAAGTGGAGAATAGAGTTATCAACCGCCACGCCATGGAGAGTCTGAGGGCAGAGAGAAGTTGGGTTTCCCCTCTGGGTGCCCTGCCCCTAGGGACACGGTTATGGGAGGTCTCAGGGCAGAGCTGCTGCGCAGTGGGGTAGGGCCTCAGATGCCAGCACCCGTGTGCCCGGTTCCCCATCCTGGGCCTGACAGTGACTTTGTGGTCCTGGGCAGGATATTTTCAGAGACAGTGGTGCTAGCGGGGCAAAGCTGTGCTGAGCTCTAAGCGATCATTCATGTAAAGCACCTGTCATTGAGTGTGACCTCAGCATGGCCCGTGTGACCTTGCTGTGGTGTCTCAGCAGCACCACCTTTCTTCTTTTCCCTGTTCCCTCAGCCTTTCTCAGACCTTGTGGGCACCAAGCCCTGCCTGGTGAAATCAGAGGCTGCAGACCCCAATCGGAGTCCGCAGTGGGCAGGCCTGGGGAGGCAAGGGTGGGTGGGTGTTTCTGTACGGGTGAGGGGAAGGTAGGGATGAGGTGGGGGTGCCCGCCTGGGCCGAGGGGAACAGAAGGAAGCAGGGCTTGCTGGCACATCCCAGGGGGCTGCTGTAGGGGCAGCTTCCCCCCCCCGGGGCAGCAGGAGGCAGCTCCTCAGGTGTCTGCGGTAGCTCCACACCAGGCCGGCGTGCGGTCCTCAGGCTGCTGGTGACACACGCGAGGCACCTGCTGCCCTGTTCTCTCAGGCGGGCGCCTCCTCCTTCCCGTGTGTTCCTGTTCTGCATTACAGGTCGTTTTTTAGGGCTGGTTTGTTTTTGACATGAGGTCCTGGGGCGGGTGCTCTAGGGCTCTGGAGTTGGGTGAGCGTGTATCTGAGACTCGTCAGGGATCCAGCGTGGGGCCCTGGGGCAGGTTTGCCATTGCATCTTCTGAAAGGGCCTGTGACTGGGTGGCCCCATGAACCTCCAGGTTGGTCTTCTTGTCCTGACCCAGGGTCGGGGCGGACTCCAGACGAGGGGAGCGTCAGTGAGGGAAGCAGAGCTTTTAGAAATGGCATCACAGTGACGCCTGTGTGCAGGTTGCCCACGTTCCTCAAGCCCGGTACTGGCGACCTCCCACTGCTGGGGGATGTTAATCTCACCTGCAGTTTCGCTCAGTCACTCGCATGAGAAAGGGAATGTGGAAACTTCATGGGATTTATCTGAAGTAAGATTTTATTGATATCCTAAAAACACGCTATTTTATGTTGCGGCTCTCAGGAGGCTGCCTCTGGGAAATTGCATCTGCATATTTTGTCTTTCTCTTTTAATATTTTTATATAAATCATCAAGTTTTCAGGTCCAGGGAAATAATCTGGAGATATATTCCGATGACATTTGCTTAGGTAATATGTTCAGATGAGCTTTGTTCTTTTTAACCTTAAAAAAGACGTGGAGGTAAACGCAGAAGAGCCACGTGGAAGCAGGACGCTGTGTTGGCCACGTTAGCAGACTCCCAGAGAACTGCCACGCGCCTCACTGTTGATTGATGTTGCGTGTTCCCAGCCAACTGTGATGTCATCGGGATTCAGACGGTGCAGCTCCCATTCATCTGAAACACCAATGGAAGGGGATTTTGGCAAAGGTCTTAGGCCAGAATCCATTATTTCAAAATAAGTGAAACCGTGATTCTAAACATTCTAGGTCTGCTGTAAAGAGCATCATGGAAAGCTCCAACTCCGTGTTCCATGCAGGTCGAGGTTTTGTTTCAGTTCTGCTTTTTACCTGAAGAGAATCGCGTGTGTGTGTGTATCGGTCTGCCTGCCTGCCGACCTACCTACCTTATTGACAAAATATAATTGTTTATATTTATGGAGTAATGTGATCTATGTGTACACTGTAGAAAGATTAATTAATTAGCCTATCGATCCGCTCATCAACATCGTTTTTGTGGTGTGGATGTTAAAAATCTATTCTTTCCCCGATTTTGGAACATGGTACGTTATTGTTAACTGCAGTTGCCTCACAGTGCGGTGGATCACAGGCTCTTCCATCGGTCTAACTGAAACTTTCCCTTCCATCAGCACCTCCCCTCCCCATCCTTGCGCCAGCCCCCAGCCCCTGGAAGCCACCGCATCCTCCCAGTTCCTGCGAGATGTCTGTTTTCAGTTTCTCATGCGGGTGAGATCATGCAGCATGTGTCGCTCTGTGACTGGCTGATTCTGCTGAGTGTCGTGTATACCAGGTTCACCCGTGAGGTTGCCAGTGACGAGACTTGCTTCCTCCTTACGGCTGAGTGGTAACATGCTGTGTTGACGCACCACACGCTGCCTATCCCTTCGTCTCTTGGTGGGCGCACAGGCTGCTCCATCGTGCGGCTGCTGCAGGGGTTGTTGCAGGGAACACCGCGTGGAGGTGTCTCTGACTCACTGATGTCAGTTCCTTTTCCTTAAGATACATACCCAGGAGTGGGATTGCTGGACCTTATGGTAGTTCCTTTATTTTTTATTTTCTTTTTTTGAAAGGGACTCTTGCTCTGTGGCCCAGGCTGGAGTGCAGTGGCGCAGTTTCAGCTCACTACAACCTCCGCCTCCTGGGCTCAAACAGTTCTCCTGCTTCAGCCTCCCGAGTAGCTGGGATTACAGGTTTGCATCACTGTGCCCAGCTAATTTCCGTATTTTTAGTAGACATGGGGTTTCACCATGTTGCCCAGGCTGGTCTTGAACTCCTGACCTCAGTAATCCACCGACTTCGGCCTCCCAAAATGCTGGGATTACAGGTGTGAGCCACCGCGCCCGGCCAGCAGTTGATTTTTAAGGCACCTCCAAACAGTGTGTGTCGTGGCTGCAGTGATTGGCGCTCTCTCCCACAGTGGGCAGGGTCCCCTTTCTCTGCATCCTCGTCAACGCCTGTCCATTCGTCATCTTGGTAGTAGCCATCTGAATGGCATGAGATGACACCTACCCGTGGCTTTGATTTGCATCCCCTGACGGTGAATGATGCTGAACACCTCCTCATTAACCTGCTGGCCGTCGGCGTGGCTCCTTCCGAGGCACGGCCATTGGGGTCCTTTGCCGTTTGCTTTCTTGTGGTTGAGCCTGAGCCCCTTTCTCCCATGGATGCTGGGCCCGCGTCGGGCATGTGGTCTGCTGGGTTTTCTCTCCCTCAGGGCTCGTCTCTTTCCTCTGTGTTCCCTTTGTCGTGCAGAAGCTGTTGAGTTTGCCGCAATCCCAGTTGTCTGTGTTTGCTTTTGTTGCGTATTTTTTTAAAGCTCTGCAGTCCATTTTCTCCATGGGGAAAGGTGTGGGAATGTGGATGACGGTATCATGCTCCTGGCTGCCTCTTGCCATTTTCCATGCCCGGCATTGTTCTGGGTGTGCCCCAGTGGTCTTTGGCTTTCCACAGCTCGCTGACATCGGTGTGTTGTTATTCTCTCTTTATGGTTGAGAAACTGAGGCACAGCTTGGAAGCGCTTGGCGCTGGGGTTGGACTCCAGTAGCAGTGGGTGTAGGAGGGGCAGCGCGTGGGAAGGAGGAGGGGGGTTCAGGAGAGAAGGATGCCCCATGCCAGATGCCCAGAGGCCCTGGCAGCCTCTGTCCGAGTGCAGGTCCAAGCACCAGCTGCCAGAGCCAGAGGACGGCATTCCCATACCAGCCCCCCCAGCACCAGCTCCCACACGCCAGCCCTCTCGCCGCAGTGTGCCTGTCCCCCCATCCCAAGGGTGGTGGGAGGGGCCTCCAGGCCTCGCCTTCCTTTGCTGTGCCCATGCTCAGGGATGGCGACTTCATAAGAGGCCACAGAGGCTCCGCGAGTCCCCAGGCCGTCGGCTGCCTGGCCCTAGCCTGCGTGGCAGCACAACCTCGCCGGTAGAGTCAGGAGGCTGGGCCTCCAGTAGGATGTTACACAGTCAGCGTGGCTTAGGTGTCAGAGAGAGGAGAGGCCCCGGAAGAAAAGAACTGTTTCCTTAGGCCCTGCGGGTTAAGCAGAAGTAAGACAAGGACGTGTGCAGCGTAGGGCAGAGGAGGGGACAGGGGAACCTGCGGAGGGGCGGGCTGAAGCCGTGGTCGTGAGCCGGGTAATGTTCAGGTAGGTGGGAGCACCAGGAGGCCTGTGGTGGAGGACCCACAGCACAGAGCCAGCCATACCCACTGCCCGCATCACATCACACCACTCACACGCCACCCACACCACTCACATGCCATGCACACCACTCACACGTCATGCACACCACTCACACGCCATGCACACCACTCACACGTCATGCACACCACTCACACCACTCACACGCCACCCACACCACTCACACGTCATGCACACCACTCACACGCCATGCACACCACTCACACCACTCACACGCCACCCACACCACTCACATGCCATGCACACCACTCACACGTCATGCACACCACTCACACGCCATGCACACCACTCACACGTCATGCACACAACTCACACCACTCACACGCCACCCA
>CAUYLG010026210.1:0-38303 GCA_963573385.1 Cacajao melanocephalus | reverse complement strand
GCTTGTTGGTGATGAAGTTTTTTCTGTTTCTTAGTTTTCCTTTGGCGGACGCCCCTTCCCCACAGAGCTTGGTCTTCCTGGGTTCAGCTGTGCTTACTGTGAAACTCTCGGTCCTCAGCGCTTCCAATTGCTGTTCTCCTTTTGGGGGTGGGACCAGCCGAGCCCCACTCATAGGGCTCCCAGTCGCATATACTCTGCACTGAGAAGCGCTGCGCCGCGCCGGGGCGCCAGCAAAACAGCTGTGCCGGCCAAAAGAGTCGCGCTGGCGACACGTGTGGCCCCTCTGCCGGGAATCTCCCAGTTCGTGGGCCACAGAAACTTGCCTGAAATTGCGGTGTCCACTCGCTCTCTGCTTTCACTGGGAGCTACAATCCTAAGCTGCTGCTAATCGACCATCTTGGATCTCTCTGGCCATTCTCTGTATTCTTGTATTTAAGATCTGTCTCTTATAAACATCATAGAATTGGACTTTGTATTTTTATCCATCTGTCTTTTAATTGATATATTTAATAAATTTATATTTATTGTAGTTACTTTTTTATTTTTTCTTTGCTCACATATCAAATATTTCTTGCTCCAAATTTCTCTTAAAATGATTTTCTGTACTTTTATTTGTATTTCTCTTTCTGTATTTAATTTTCTATGAACTTATCTTCTAGTTCTCTAATTCTGTCTTCAGCTATGTCTAATCTGCTTTGAAAGTCATGTATTGGACCTATTGATTTAATGATTAGTTCTCTCTTTTTTTTATGAAGTATAACATACACAGTAATCCTAAGTATTTAGCCTGATGAATTGTTACACACACACACGCACACACACACATTACATATCTGTATCTATATCTATTGTATTGCCATATCCAAATAATTATCACCTGGATGAAGATGTTTTAAGTTCCTAGCACCCCAAAGTCTCCATCATGTCTCTTGTGTCTGATATTTCCTTCTAAGATAAGCGATTTTTTGACCCCTATCACCATAGATTAGTTTTGTCTGCATTTAGATTTTTCATAAATATATCCCATACTATTAACTCTTTTGTGTCTGACTTGTTAACTCAGCATCATGTCTGAGATTTATTCATGCCGTTCTATGCAGCAGTTCCATTATGTCAACAGATTATGTGAATATAGCATATTTTATTTATTCTTTCTGTTGTTGATGGACATTTGAATTATTTCCACAATAGTATTCTCTTGTGACTTTTTTCTCTTGGTGCTGCCTCCAGTGTGTCTGGTAACTTTCAGCTGAATGCTAGATACTGTGATCATAAATTGTATAGTCCTGAGTGATGTCATGTTCCTCTAGAGAAGGTTTACTTTTGCTTATGATAGGCAGTTAGATTAGGAGTAGGTAATGAGCTGCCTTGAGGTGATTTTCAGTCTTTGTAAGGCCAAGTCTATTTCTGGATCATTGTTATGATGCTCCAACTTCAGTTTTGCCACAGCAGAGTGAGAGTGCCCAAAGCTCTGCCTGGCTTTCAGGCACTTGACTTTTGCTTTCTCTCAGTCTCTCGGCTACTGTTTGCAAATCAGCAAGGCCTTTGAGGAGATAAGTGATGCAGAGGGTTGGGCTCACTTTCCTGCATTTCCCTCCCTTGTTGCTTAAGGTTCTCAGCTCTTGGCTGACTTGTTAACCTCGAACTCCATTCTTCTTCCTCAGTCCTGTGGGACTGATGCAACTGCTTAACTTCTCTCACTTATAGTAGCCAGTTTCTGCTTGGCTTCTAATCCTCTCAACTCCATGCTGTTTAGGAATTTTCAAATATCTGGAGGGTGAAAGCAGTACATAATGTCAGGCTCCCTTGAGGGCAGTTTCCTTCTCCTGGGACCTTTGCCTTTTATCCAGTGTTTCTTCTTATTTTGGGCGGGATTTTGGTCTGATAAAAGTGATTCTGTCATACCAGAAGCAGATTATGAAATAATTCCAGGCCACTTGTTTTAGTAGTGGTTTGCATTAGAGTATTGTCAGTGATTTAAAAATGTGAATATAAGCCTGTGAGGTAGTTAGCAGGGTTACTGTCCCCACTTTACAGGTGGGGACACTGAGGTTCAGATGGATTAAGTGGTGTGGCAGAGTTTGCATAGCTCATACGTGGTGGACCACCTTGTTGACCCTTACCCGACACTGAAATCCCCTTTCACTGTACCTGATGCCATCTAGTGGGACCCAAACTGTACTCAGGGAACAGGAGACAGCACTAAGTGAAGAAGAGGAGCCCGGTGGGCGTGGTTCAGCCACTGGCTCAAAAGGAAGGCACTCAGTGAACATGAGTGGAATTCTCTGTGAACAAATGCCATGGGAATGTGATTATTTTAGCTCAGGGTGACTGGGAAATTCCAGCAGCAAATAAACCTGCTCTACATTCAGCAAATTGGGCCATCACTACCTCCTTCAAGCAGTGGTGCTGAGAAGCGGAGCTGCAGATACCAGCCCACCTGCGCTGATCAGAGGTTCAGGGGCTATGGAGATGCCCTGTGCTGGTTCATTGTTTCAGGAACGCTCTTCAAATGCCAGGGGCAACATAGAGGTGAATTATGGACTTCCCTGGCTGGTGTTGGCCATTTGCAGACCGGTTTCACCAGCAGAATACCATTTGCTCCATTTTCCCTGGGAGAAATGCTAACTGACAGGGGAGGAAGTTGAGTGGGTGGGCAGTTGGCACCTGGTGCAGGTGGATGGCTGGCACCCAGCATAGGTGGATGGCTAGCACCCGGGGTGACTGCCTGATGGAACCCAGGCTCCCTCTGCCATGTCTCGCATTTGCTGCATTAGTGCATTTGCTGAGTGTGGGACACTCAGGACAGGTGGCACTAGGTCCCCTGGTTGCTATTCCTTGCCAGGGGTCCCCTCGGCTCTGGGCTTCCTAGAGTCTGTGCATGGGCTCCTGGGAGACCTCCTTTAGCCCCTCAGCATGTGGTGCCAAGGCCATGAGCGATGCCGTGAGAGGGACCCTGTGAGAGGGACCAGGGCAGTGTTGTTTCTCAGATGCTCCCTCTTCACAGCCCTCATGTCCAAACTCAGGGTCCTGACAGGGAGCCAGGAAGCGCCTTGGTGTTTCCTGCAGGTGCACATCCAGGAGCCACACATCCGTGGCCCCACAGGTGGTTCCAAGAGCTGGTCACACCTCCCACCTCAGCATCCTGGGGTTAAGGTGTGCCGTGTTCTTAATTCTTTCCAAGCTCCTCAGGTCTCCTCAGTGCTTTACGTCCTTTTAAATAGTAACGTCTGGCCGGGCGCGCTGGCTCACGCCTGTAATCCCAGCACTTTGGGCCAAAGTGGGCAGATCAATTGAGATCAGGAGTTCAAGACCAGCCTGGCCAACGTGGCAAAACCCCGTGTATACTAAAAATACAAAAAATTAGTCGGATGTGGTGGCATGCACCTGTAATACCAGCTACTTGGGAGGCTGACACACAAGAATCACTTGAACCTGGGAGGCGGAGGTTGCAGTGAGCCAAGGTCATGCCACTGCACGCCAGCCTGGGCAATACAGTGAGACTCTCTCTCTAAAAAAAAAAAAAGTAACGTCTGCCTTAGTATGTATTTCCCTATATTGTCTCTTGTGAGACTGTGCGCCAAAGAGTTGAACTAATGACTAACAGAAATTCTTGAGTTTGCAGAATGGCAGATAAGAAAAGAAACAACTTGCTGAAACGGGAAAACTCTCTCTGCTTGTAAGATAACAAAACTGGCTGAGAGCGCCTGGAAGCAATATGGCAGCTAGGGTTCGAACAGAGCCAGTTTGGTGGCATTCATCGCATGTTTCACACTCAGTCCCGAGTTTGCTCATGGGACCTGTGAGGAGGCACAAAGAGGTGATGGCACATGATGGCGGACTCTCCAGACCTCCCCTTTCCGCTTCCCATCTCTGATAATCCCAGAATTCGATAAACCAGAAAAGGCTTATTAGAAATCTTTTCTAAGAAAATTACTGTCTTAAAGTCAGCACAGAGAGACAGAGTTGAGCTAGACTCTTCTCTCCTTGTTAGTTGACTTGACATCAAAAGCTTTTCTTTTATCAAAACCCTGTCGTAGTATTGGCTTCTAGGGCATTGGGCAATGCTGTAGTTAGGGTACTCTGATCTCATGCTGAATTGTCATCCTCAGTGTTGGAGGTGGAACGTGGCGGGAGGTGATTGGATCACGGGGCGGATTTTCCATGGATGGTTTAGCACCATCTCCTTGGTGCTGCTCTTGAGATAGCGAGCGAGTTCTTGTGAGATCTGGCTGTTTAAAAGGCGTGGCAGCTTCTTCCTCTGTCTTGTTCCCACTCTCACTGTGCTGCGTGCCTGCTCCCGCTTCATCTTCCACTGTGAGTAGAAGCTTCCCGAGGCCTCTGCAGAAGCCAAGCAGATGCTGGTGCCATGCTTGTGCAGCCTGCAGAACTGTGGGCCAATTAAACCTCTTTTCTTTATAAACTGCCCAGCCGCAGGTATTCTTTTATAGCAAGCTTGGCCAACCTGCTGCACATGGGCCACATGTGGCCCAGGGTGGCTTTGAATGTGGCCCAACACAAATTTTGTAAACTTTCTTAAAACATTATGAGATTTTGTTTTTTAAAACTCGATTGCATGGTTCTCAAGCATGAACTTCGTAGATGACAGTGAAACGGAATGGAATAATCAGAGCATGTCACGTCCACAAATATTGGAGTGTTATCCGTAATTCACATTATAATTGCAAACACCGTGGTCAGAAGAAACAAACGAAAAACAACATTAAAGTTAACTAACAAAGGACAAGAGGACTCTGTTGCAATGTCGTGTAAAACGAATTGTGCCGAGGAACTCAGGTGTGTGTTCTGTACTAAGCATAGGCTGCCGTGTACTGTATGCTCTCATTATTTGTAGACAAGCGTGGCTTCCAGTATGTTATCTTCCAAGTGCAGACAGTTGAATTGACATCATCAGGCATTACAAGTGCTTCTGGTGACTTGAGCAATGATTTTTTAATAATATTTCAACCTACCTTTGTAAATGACAGTTGTTTAATATTGTTTAGAAGACCTGTAAGTATTAGTATTCTTTTTTTTCTTTTTTTGAGATGGAGTCTTGCTCTGTCTCCAGGCTGAAATGCAGTGGCGCAATCTTGGCTCACTGCAACCTCCGACTCCCTAGTTCAAGTGATTCTCCTGTGTCAGCTTCCCGAGTAGCTGGGATTACAGGCATGTGCCACCACGCCCAGCTAATTTTTGTGTTATTAGTAGAGACAGGGTTTCATCATGTTGGTCAGGATGGTCCCCGTCTCCTGACCTTGTGATCTGCCCACGTCAGCCTCCCAAAGTGCTGGGATTACAGGTGTGAGCCACAGCGCCAAACCCTGTAAGTACTAGTATTCTTATTTGGTTATGAAACCTTGCTTTCTATTTTCCTATTACTTTTCATAATAAAAGTAAATACATTTGCTTGTCTATTATTATTTTTTAAAATTCCAGCATGGCTTGTACAATGTCTCAAAAGAAAAAAAAAAACCCCAAGTAAACAATACAGACAAAGAGAGACTGTTCAACGAAAAGCGGACAGATGACAACTGTTTTTGTTAAGGAAGTAGTAAGGCACTCTGCTTAGTTTCTGGGGAATCTGTACCAGTTTTCAAAGACCATAATTTGAAAAGGCATTAATTATATGGAAAGACATACTGCCAGATTTGGTGTGTTTGAAGGAATGTGGCATAAGGATGGAATAGCAGAACTGGAAAAATGTCTGTCTTCTCAAAACAAAAAATTTTTAAAGTTACAACTCAAATGGACCCTACTGTAAAAGCGAGTTATGTGGTAGCAAATTTAATAGCAAAAAATCAAAACTATTTACAGATGCTGAGTTTATTAAGCAGCGTATGGGAGGCATGGCATGTATAATTTACCCTGTTAAAAAAGAAGATATTTCTAAAATCAGGTTGTCTCGCCAGACTGTAGCCAGGCGAATTAAAGAAATTGGAAAATTGGAAAATCTGTCAAAAGAGGTTTGGAGTGTGAAGCTGCTGATTTTAAATGTTGTGCCTTGGTGATGGATGAAAGCACTGGTGCTGCAGAGACGGCACAACTTGCCATTTTTATTGGAGGTATTGATGGTGACTATAATGTCGCTGAAGAAATGGCTTTTTTAGGGCCATTAAAAGACACAACTAAATCAAGAAATTTATATGAAGCAGTAAAAGACGCATTAAAGCAATTTTCTTTGTCCGTTGTGAACATATCTGGTGTAGTTACCGCTGGCGCCCCAGTGATGGTACATAAAAGAGAGGGAACTGTAAAATTAATAGAAGACCATGCAGTTGCTGCCCGAAACTCATGTTTGATGAAGTATCGTTGCATAGTGCATCAAGAAAATTTATGCACAAAAGCTTTAAAAATGGATAACGTCATGCAAATTGTCATCAAGGCCATGGCTTTCATAGGGGCCAAGAGACTGAATCATCGCCCATTCCAGGAATTCCTTAAAAGTATGGATGCTGAGTATGGCAACATCATTGACTTTTCAGAAGTAAGATGGCTAACTCGAGGCAAAATGTTGAAAAGATTTTATGATTTGCGACATGAAATCAAGTTCTTTATAGTATCAAAAACAAAATTTGTGCCAGAGGAAAACTGGCTTACAGATTTAGCATTTTTAGTGGATTTGACTGCTCATTTAAATGAGTTGAATATGAATCTTCAAGGTGAAAACCAACTTATCAATACAGTGTTTCAAACCATAGCAGCGTTGCAATGAAACTGAAATTATGGCAAGCTCAAATTAAGACAAACAATTGTACACATTTCAGCACATCGGCTAAACACAATGTCTTGTCAACAGCAAAAAATATTCCACCTTGCTTTTTGATTTGATACAGGAATTTGAAAACAGGTTTTAAGATTTCTGGAAAAATAATCAATATTTTGGTATATTTGCAACTCCATTTTCAGCAGACGTTAATACGTTACTTGTCAGTTTTCAAATGGAATGCATAGAGCTGCAATGTGACATTCCACTTAAAGAAAAATTGTATCTTGCTTCTTTACTGGACTTTTATAAGACCTATATTCCCAGAGAGAAATATCCCTCGCTTCGCAGTCATGCCTTATTCGTGTCATCACTCTTTGGCAGCACCACAGTGGTGTTTGTGGTATGTGCTGTGTGCGGTGTGTGTGCATTTGTGAGCAACTATTTTCAAGGATGAAGCACACCAAGAGTAAAAATTCGAACCAACACATCTGATGAGCACCTTGAGAACTCGCTGAGAACTGCGAGTTATGTGGTAGCAAATGTGCCATTGAAACTAACGCATTTAACAGATATTGATGCGATGGTTTCTCAAAAACAAGTCAAATACCCCACTAGTTTTACGTTGTCCTCTTTTCTTTTACTTTTGTAATAGAAAATATCAAAAAGTTAGTGACGTCCTATTGCTTAGATATGCACATTTTCTGTAGGAAGTGATTGCGAGGTTGGGACTTTCTTGACGGTTTTAAAAGAGCCTCTGAATGGGGCAGCACATCGTTAAGGTGCTTATGTGAGGACTGTTTTGCTTATCTGTGGTGGTGGATATCATGAAAATTGTGCAGGGACTTTTTCTCTTTTTAATGCTCATCAGCTATTGTTAGTGTTTGTGTATTTTATGTGTCATCCAAGACAATTCTTCTTCCAGTGTGGCCCAGGAAAGCCAAAAGATTGGATACCCCTGCTTTATAGTGACGCAAGAACAGACTGACATAGGCAGTGAGACCCTTTTGCTGCGTAACATTGTTATGGACTGAATTGTGCTCCCCCAAATTCATATATTGAGTTTCTAACCCTCCATCTTACTGTATTGGAGATGGGGCCTGTAAGGAGGTTATAACGTTAAATAAGTTCATAAAGGCGGGGCCCTGATCTGACAGGATTTGTGCCCTTCTAAGAAGAGGAGGAGACAGGGGAGGTCTTTCTCTCTCTGTGTGCCTCTCCATTTGCTCACAGGGGAAAGGCCGTGGGAGGATGCGTCAGCAAGGCAGCTGCATACAAGCTGGAAGAGGTTGTCACCGGAACCAGCCTGATGGCACCTGGGGCTTGGACTTCCTGCTCTCCGAACTGTGAGAAAATACACTTCTGTGTGTCAGCCTCCCAGGCTGGGGACTCAGTCATGGCAGGCTGACTGAGGACCCACTGAATCCCGAAAGCCCTGGAGGAAGACAGTGACGGGGCAGATGTTCCTCCTGGATGTCCTTGGCCAATGTGGCTCCTGTCACAGCCTCGCACCGGTCAGCCTCCAGATGTTTCCGGGAGAATATGGACCCGGGAGAGTATGGACCCCCACTGCACTGATGCCCCCTTGGTGGGACCTGCCTGCCGATACATTGCCTGCAGCATTTTGTAGGAGGATTTGAAATGGGGAATTCCTCTGTCCCAGGGTTGACCCCCATCTGAAGGTGAGGTGGGTGCAGGTGTGACTCCCCTTCCAGCGGCTGATCCAGCCGTGGGAACTAGGTAGATGCTGGAGCCCCGGAAGGTCCTCTGATTCAAAGGGGTGTGAATAAATGAAAGAGTGAGTGAATGATGGGTGGATGGGGAAGGAATCATCTTTCCTTCATGACCTTGACCGCGATGCTTGGGGTGCTCACAGACTTGAACTTAAGCCCCTTCACTGTGTTTTCACAGCCTGGAGAAAGTTGCTTGCTTTGAAGGAAGTTCTCTAAATGTCTCAGTCCCCTCTGTGTGCACAGGGAGATTTTAAAAACATATGGTCTTGTGGGACCAAAAATGAAGTGGCTGTGATGTGCTCAGGCGCTTAGAGCTGTGCTGTCTGCAGGAGGCTGGCTGGGCTCCCTGCACCCCTAGGAAATAGGAACGGCCAGCTCCAGGATTCCTGAGCCCTCTTTCTTTTGGTCAAGATGTTTCTTCATCTTCTGCCTCCTCCTCTCTCTGCAGTGACCTGCTCTGTTCGTGGTTGGATGGGCATCTCTGTGCCAAGCCTTGCTCTAGACACTGTGGATGTGGCAGCCCTAACTGGCTGCCATAGACCCTGAGGTGGAAAATGTACCCCGACCCTGTGTCTGACGTCTGGGATGTAATACCATTCTTCTGCAGGAGGATGAGAGCTCTTTAGCCTGCCAGGCCACCCCGAGCTTACACTGGGACCTGGATGCATCTTTGGTCTGTTAAGAGAGAGAGGTAGCCTCAACCCCCAGGAGTTCTTCAGGGGCTCCGTGAGAGCACCCCAGCTGCTCCAGGGCCTCCCCAAGGAATCTGCGTGGTGAAGACAGAACTCAGAGGCACCTCGGGACACCACAGTAAGCCTGCCAGAGCGGAGACGGTCCTGGTCTGCCTGGGCTTGCAGACCTCCATGTGGCGCTAAAGTCCTCCCTGACACCCACCTTCCCTGTGCACTGGGTGTGGCAGGGGCATGTCAATGCCTCGAGCTCTGGTCCATTGCAGATTTGCCCAGCAGAAGCTCCTTGGCCGCATTCTGGGATATTCATTTGTACCTCTTGGAAGTTGGCATTTTATGGTGCATGTGTGTGTACTGTTTGATGAAACAAAAGTATATTTAAAGAAATGAAAATGGCTGGACACAAACAAACAATTGCTTAAATGCTTCTAGAGCAGTGGCTCTCAAGCCCTCCATTTCCCTCTGCAGCCTCAGGTTCCCCTGCAGGCCTAGGAGTCTGAGCAGGGTGAGACCTTGCTGATGGAGCAGGCAGGAAGGGATCACCTGGCCCATTGGAGGAGGCCAGTCCTCCAATGAGTGGCTGAATGAGTGGGCAGCAAATGTGACCTCAGCAGGTGACAGTGGGGGCAGGCAGAGGAAGTGCTTCTACACTGACAGAGCTCAGCTACTCTGGGACCTCATAAACCTGCTCTGGGTACAGGAGTCTCCAAGACCATCCTCGTGCTCAGTGATTTACCAGAAAGACTCACAGGACTTTGGAAAAGCTGGATGCTCACGGTTACTTTTTATTACGATGAAAAGATACAGATTTAAATCAGCAAGGGGAAAGGTGCATGGGGTGAAGTCCAAGAGAAACCAGGCTGAAGCTTCCAGGTGTCCTCTCCCAGCACAGGGGGTCATACAGACGAATCCCTGTTCCATGCCGTATTTCCTCCCACTCTGATCCCCCATCTCCGAAATCCTGTCTTCAGACCTGTTTTCAAACCCAGGAAAGCTTCAAGATTTAGCATCCTCTCTTAGCTCGCCTCTTAAAAATTCAGATTAATTTTGTCCTCATGGCCCTTATTTTTAAAAATTTTATTTTGGAGACAGGGTCTGGCTCTGTCATCCAGGCTGGAATGCAGTGGCACAATCATGGTTCACTGCAACCTAGAACTCCTGAGCTCAAGACATCTTCCTGCCTCAGCCTCTTGAGCAGCTGGGACTATGGCATGCACCACCACACCTAGCTAATTAAAAAAATTTTTTTTGTAGAGACAGCGTTTTACTATGTTGCCCAGGATGGTCCCAAACTCCTAGGCTCAAGCAATTCTCCTGTCTTGGCTTCCCAGAGTGCTGGGATTACAGGCATAAGCCACTGTGCCTGACCTGTTTTAAAAGAGAATTTGCTGTCTGAACACCAGAGTCTTTGAAACTAATCCCACCTTACCCCATCCCCATAGGGGAAGAGTGGGAATTCAGAAATCACCTGTCTGATGCATGGTAGCCATCTTGTTTTGTAGACAAGCCAGCTGGAGGCTGGGGAACCACTGACTGGGCTCACTCAAGATTCTGTACCCTTTTCCTTCCCCTCCGGTTACTCACTTCCCAAGAGCCCTTTCGATACAATTCCTCTGAATCCCTTTAGGACATCCATAGCTCACATGTCCTCCTTCCTACTCATGACTATGGGGCACCGACTCTTGCTTATTCTCACATTCTTGTTCTTCATTTGGACTTTGATTCTCCTTACCACCACAGCAGTACCTGCACAGGGAACTCTCAGACAGACCATACCCTGAGCCCATACCTTGGCCTCAGCTTAGGGGCCCATGAATCCATGTATCAGGATGGCTTCAGTGAGGCTGATAGTAGTGGAGCTGTTAGTAGTGACTGGCTAACACAAGGCTTAGGCAGGTGGAGATGGCTTTTTTTTTTTTTTTTTTTTTTTAGACGGAATCTTGCTCTGTCACCAGGTTGGAGTGTAGTGGCGCAATCTCAACTCACTGCAACCTCTGCCTCCTGGGTTCAAGTGATTCTTCCGCCTCAGCCTCCCAAGTAGCTGGGACCACAGGCTCGTGCCTCCATGCCCAGCTAATTTTTTTGTATTTTTAGTAGAGATGGGGTTTCACCATGTTGGCCAGGATGGTCTCGATATCTTGACCTCGTGATCCGCCCACCTCGGCCTCCCAAGACTCTTTTACATGGTTCCCCAGTCATTCCCCAGACAGACTCAACCTCTTAGATTCAGGGGACAATTTCAGGCTGCCCTAGGTTCTTGTTTCCCAGGCCATGTTCCACAAGAGGCATATGGCTTCCCCCTACCCGCCCCTGATTTGAAGAGGTGGTAGAAAGCCCTCTGCCGGGAAAAGGGAGTCCATCCAGCAATGTGCGCTCTGCCTCCTCTGGTGGGGGCCTCATGAGTCCCTGTGGTGGAGATTTTCACCCTTAGTAGTGTGTGAGTGGGGCCACTGTTGTCCTGGCACTGGATGCCAAGTTCAGTCACAGTTGAACAGCTTTCTTTCTGCTAAACTGAATGAAGGGTAGAAACCCTACTTCTTTGTATTTTCCTTTACCACACTCAATTTTCAATAGAATTGCTTTAAAATGTTTCCTTCAAATCTATTTAGAACTGTATGATGCAGTGTTATAATGTCATTTCAACCATAAAACATAATTTAGAAAACTCAAGAGCAGAAGGAAAGCCTGTTGTGTTTATTCATATGTTTATATCTTGTGTGTGTTTTTATTCCTTCCTCATGTTCTCAGTTTCCTTCTTTTATTATTTTCTTTCTTATTAGAGCATTTTCTTTAGCCATTCTTCTAGGTAGGTCTGCTGATGCCATATGCTCCTTATTTCCATTTTTTCTTCCTTCCTGAAGGATAGTTTCCCTGAGTATAGGATTCTGGACAGACAGTTTTTTCCCCCCAGCTCTTGAAAAATATTGTACTACTTCCTTCTGGCCTCCTTGGTTTCTTATGAGAAATTGGTTACTATTTTAATTGTCTTTTTTTCCCTATGTTATTTTTATTTATTTATTTTACTTTAGGTTCTGGGGTGCATGTGCAAGTCATGCAGGGTTGTTGCATAGGTGCATACTGTATCTGGCATTTCTCCTCATGTTATCCCTCCCCACCCTTTCCACCCCCCACTGTCCCTCCCCTACCCCCCCCAACTGCCTCCACTGTGTGATGCTCCTCTCCCTGAGTCCATGTGTTCTTATTGTTCAATACCTGCCTGTGAGTGAGAACATGCAGTGTTTGGTTTTCTGTTCTTGTGTCAGTTTGCTGAGAATGATGGTTTCCAGATTCATCCAAGTCCCTAGGAAGGACACAAACTCATGGTTTTTTATGGCTGTGTAGTATTCCATGGTGTATATGTGCCACATTTTCTTTGTCCAGTCTATCATTGATGGGCATTTGGGTTGGTTCCAGGTCTTTGCTATTGTAAACAGGGCTGCAATGAACCTACGTGTGCATGTGTCTTTATAGTAGAATGATTTATAGTTCTTTGGGTATATACCCAGTAATGGGATTGCAGGGTCAAATGGAATTTCTGTTTCTAGATCCTTGAGAAATCGCCACACTGTCTTCCACAATGGTTGAACTAATTTACATTCCCACCAACAGTGTAAGATGTTATTTTTCTTTGTTACTTTTAAGGTTTTTTTCTTTGTCCTCAGTTTTTAGAACTATGATATATTTAAATTAGCCAGGTATGGCAGTGTGCATCTGTGATCTCAGCTGCTTGGGAGGCTGAGGTGGGGGGATCACCTGAGCCCAGGAGGTCAAGGCTGCAGTAAGCTGTGATTACATCACTGCACTCCAGCCTGGGCAATAAAGGAGATACCATCTCAAACAAAACAAAACAAAAAAATGAAACAGAAATCCCAACAGGTAAAACTCATTGTTTTTTGGACTTCGGTCTATAGATACAATTATTTGTCTACCAATCTCAAAAGAGAATAAATATTTAAAAAATTAAAAAAAAACAAAAAAGAAGTATGATATATCTTGGCATGTATTTCTTTGGGTTTATCCAGTTTGAGGTTTTTTTTTGTTTGTTTGTTTGTTTTGTTTTCAGTTTCTTGAATCTGTTGGTTTATGTCTTTTTCCAAATGGGGGAGTTTTTGGCCATTATATTTTCAAAAAATGTAAATGTTTAGCCTCTCCCTTTCTCTCTCCTCCCTCCAGGACTTCAGTGACATGAATATGAGGTCTTTTGTCATTGTTCCACAGGCCCCTGAGACTCTGCCTCTCTGTCTGTCTCTTTTCAGTTCATTTTCTCTCCACTCTTTACTGTGGGTGATTTCTGTTGTGCTGTCTTTCAGTTCACTGACCTTTTTCTCCAGATTCTCCCTTCTTCTGTTGAGTTTACCCACTGGGCTTTATATTTCAGTTATTACTTTTTAATTCCTAAATTTCCATTTAAAAGGTGCGTTCTGTTTCTTTGCTGAAGCTTTCAATTTTCATCTGTTTCAATCATGTTTCTGATTGCTCCTTGAAACATTTTTATCATGGTTGTTTTAAAATCTTTGTCAATTCTAGCATCTCTGTCTCCTCAGGGTCTGCATCTACAGATTGTCTTTTCCCGTTTAGTTTGAGATGTTTCTGGCTCTTGGTATGATGAGGGATTTTTATTTGCAACCTGGACAGTTTTATCTTATGCTATGAAGATCTGGATCTTTTCTAACCCTTCTTCTTAGCTGGCCCTTTTGGACACTACTCTGGCACCACTGATACCAGGGTAGGGGTGGCCTTCTTTCCCCTGGGTGGAGTTAAAGATCACCCTTTCCTGGTGGGGGAGGGAGAGGTGTGCCTCGTTAAAGCTACTTGAGAGCAGAAGTCTGGGGCTCCCCACTCGGCCCTTGCTCTCAGTATGAGATGGGTCCACAGTCTTCCCTGCAGCGTTTGGCTGGAGTAGAGCAGTTACCATTTCAGTTTTCTGCCCTTAACGCTATGCCTTTCTTGATTCTTTGGCTAGAGAGAGCAAGCTTTTGTGGCATTTTTGTAGTCTGTGCCTGTTGACATTTCTGGGTGCAGACTTCCTTATCTCTGTCTGTGATATATGAGGCAAAAAGAAAAGCCAGGGAGCCCACCATTGTGTCCTTCCTTGGACCCTAAGGTTCCTAGCTGGTCTACCTTCTTCTCTCCACCTTGCAGTCTTTTCTTCTCTTTTCTTTTCTTTGAGATGGGTTCTTGCTGTGTCACCTAGGCTGGAGTGCACTGGTATGATCATCGCTTACTGCAGCCCGGAACTCCTGGGCTAAAGTGATTCTCCTGCTTCAGCTCCCAGGTAGCTCGGACTACAGGTGTGCACCACCACGCCTGGCTAATTTTTTATTTTTTATTTGTAGAGATGGGGTCTTGCTGTGTTGCCTAGGCTGGTCTTGAACTCCTGGACTCAGGCAATCCTCCTGCTTCACTATCTCAAAGTGCTGGGATTTCAGGCGCGAGCCACAGCACCCAACCCAGGGTGTTATCATGTTTGGTTTATATATAATGTCCAGGGCTTTTAGTTGTATTTAGCAGAGGAAAAGGAAACATATGTCTACTTCATCTTCCTGGAAGCTAATGTCCACAGAAATTTCTTTGATAGTCAGAAAAATTAAAATGCAATGGTGTTTCATCAAGTGCTACAGAGTAATTGGGTTAAAGAAATTAGAGAATGAGCAGAAGGCTGCCTTAAAGCTGAAATGAATCTGAGCAAGGGCACAACAGGGCGGTGGCAACAGATCTGAGCGATAGATAGCGTGGCTCTTTTGCTCATGAACCTCTGTGTAAATATTCCGGCCAGAATTTCCCATGCAGCTTTGTATGTTTACATTCATTCAGCCCTGGGAGGGCTGGTGTGAGGAAAGGAGCAGAGTAATTGCAACCCTGTGTATTTCACACAAGTAATACCTGAGAAACGGAACCTGCGCGTCCCCATTCCTATTTTGCTCTGGCTTTTAGCTGATCCAATGACTGTTTTTCGTGCCAGTTTTTTCATACCAGAAGTCCCTCCCAGAAGGTCTGCTTAAGTGTTCTAGCAGATAGGGAAAGCACAGGAGGTGAGCATGCAGGTGGGCGAGGTGCAGGCTCTGTGCTCCTGGCAGCCCATGCAGGCCACAGCCTTCCTGTTTCTGCTCATCTAACTTGAACCATCGCCTCCCTAGGAAGGGAGGCAGGGATGAAGTTTCCAGACGCAGAAGGAAGCTGAAAACGACCTTAGCCCCTTTTATTGCACTTCCTTTTCTGGGCTGCACAGGAGGGAGGCTGGGTCAGTGTATTCTGAAGATGAAATGTGGAGGCGGCCAGACCTGCAGAGTCCCCGAAGCCTTGGCCCTCTCTCCGTACGCCTGCGTTTCTGCTCCTGCGTGCTCGTCTGTCTGCGACACAGGCTGAGGCCACGTGGCTGAAGAGAGGGGTCCCTTTGGCTCTCCTGTCATTATTGCGGTCACCAGGACAATCCGTGCCATTTGCCTCTAGGGAACAATGGTGTCGTTTGGGTTCCTGGATGCTCCCACACCATTCATTCATGCATCAAACGTGCGGGATGCCGACTCGCAAACTCCTTGTGCTCAGCCTGCAGCTCTCACGAGATTCTCTGTTGTTCTCTGTCCCTCTAGTGACATTCTCCTGGGGAAACATATGGTTGCCCACCTCATATTCACAGAAGGGCTTTTCCATCACCTGGTGGTCAAAGGGAGGGAGAGACCCTGCGTGATGACACAAAAAGGCCAGGTGAGCCCTTCCCCAGACTGGGCCACTCCAGGGAACATTGGTTTTGATTCATGCATGGCAGAGTCTCCACGTCCCAGGTCATTGTCCTACCACCTCTCAAATATGTGCCTGGATATTACCTCTACCACATATCCATGCAGATCAAAGAACCGGGTTCTATTTTGCCTACATGTCCACCTCTGCTTCCTCCTCCTCGGCGTCCTCCTCCTTCCGCTGCTCCACGCTGAGCAAAAGCAGATGAGTATTACATTCCAGTTCCTTCCACTCTCCTTTGCACCTATGTTACTAAAAAACCCAATAAAAGAGAGGAAAAAAGGGAATCACCCTCAAATCCCAGCTGCACCTCCGATTCTGCCACTAGGCAGCTATGCCGGCTTAGGAAAGCCGCTGCCCTTTCTGAACCTCAGTTTCCTAAGTTGTTATGGTAAAGGGCTGGACCTTCCAGGCAGCCCATCCTAAGGGCTCTCACGTTGGGTGTCAGTCCAGATCTTGTTCTTTCCACTAGGGTGTGGACTGAAAACTTAGAAGACCTTTTCTTGTGCATAGAATATCTTTCAATCACGGATTCTCTTCACGCAGGTTTTAAGAACATTGCTCTCCACTGCTCCTATGAGAGGTGGTGGGTGCTAGTCTGTGCTATTCGGCGTAAGTAGCCAAGTGTCTACTTGGAGAACGGTGTCTGGATGGAAGGTGCTGAAGCTTATGCCTCGGGCCTTTTTTCACTACTGGTTCCTTGCAGAGAACTTCTCTTCTCACTGATGAATCTCATTCCTGGGGCAATCTGAGCTTATTTAGTGAGGAGGACGTTCAAGTAAGAGAAAGTCTTATTGATAGATTTGTAGTGAATTCCTGACTTGAGATATTGAGAGACTTGTTTCTAATTAAAAAACTAAACATTTGGACTTTTATCCTGTGGGTGAATGGGAGCTCACAGAATGGTATAACCCAAATAGTGCCAGGTCCTGTTAACCTAAATAACAGAGAGACTCTGAAAGAAAATGGAATGTATCTGGAAATTAAGCACTGCAATGGGACACGTGTGCTGGAGGAAGCCGTATGCGAACTCAGGGAGGGAAAAGACAGCGTCACTAAAATGAGGAGGATTATGTAATTGTTTTGAGATAATTATCTGTGGCGACAAAGATCAATTACAAGGATGATGCCAGTCCAAGGTTGGTCAGGTGGTTGCTGGGCAGATGTCCTCAAAGAATTATTTTTTTTTTGTCCAAGGTGGTGACGGCCTTTGTGCAAGATGGTGGGTTTCTTTTCTTCTTTTTTTTTTTTTTTGAGACGGAGTCTTGCTCCGTCGCCCAGGCTGGAGTGCAGTAGCGTGATCTCGGCTCACTGCAACCTCCACCTCCAGAGTCCAAGTGATTCTCCTGTCTCAGCCTCCTGAGTAGCTGGGGTTCCAGGCATGTGCCACCATATCCAGCTAAGTTTTTGTATTTTTAGTAGAGACGGGGTTCGCCGTGTTGACCAGGCTGGTCTTGAACTCCTGACCTCAAGTGATCCACCCTCCTGGGCCTCCCAAAGTGCTGGGATTACAGGTGTGAGCCACTGTGCCTGGCCTAGGTGGTGGTTTTTGCAGTCTTTTGTGATAGTTTTTGTTATCAGGGATTTGGGCATGAGAACTCTCTTTCCATGGCCTTCCCTGGCTCTATTTGTCGGGGTTTTTTTTAAACACAAGCAATTCCATTTTGCTTCTGACAACTTTCACGGTGCCTTACCATTGACATAAGTCTCTGTGAGACCTTTTGGGGAGGAGGCTCTGAAAAGGAGCGAGAGTTGGGGAGAGGCTGCCGCAGTTGGGGTGAGATCGAGGTTTGGGTTAGGGCAAGGCAAGGAGGGCTGGACAGGGGACTCCAGAAATACACAGGAGCTAAGTGAGCAGGGCTGAGGGCTGGCTGGCTGAGAGTTAAGAGGCGCTGAAGGTGAGAAGGCTCTAGACTGGATGGCAAAGCAGACAGAAGAGAGGGTGTTGCTGAGGATCAGATCTGGGGGATGATGGAGGATGGCGTGTGGGTCCTGCTGTGGTGCCCATGGGACATCTGGGTGCCTTCGCTCCAGAGAACCAGGCTGGTCCTGAATAATGGGAGGCAGTGAGGCTAGCGTGTGGATTTTTCGTGAGCTTATTGAGCTGTGTGTGCTCACTGGCATCTTGGGAACAGGTGAGCTGCTTCTCCACGCAGCAGGAAGGAAGAGGGTCAAGGATGTGGCAGATCCCAACGCTCCACAGAAAGGCAGGGGCATTACAGAGAGAAGGAGGCAGTGAGCCTGTCCCCACCCTTCCCCTGGCTCTCCGAGGGTCTTGTGCTGCCATCGGTCCAGAGGGGACTCCTGGCTTCTTGTGAGGGTGGTGTTGGCCCAGGCACCCTGGAGGCAGCTGGTGCCCTCCTGGATGAGGACCACAGCTTTTGGAGAGCTATCACTGCCTGTCCAGGCAGGAGGAGCCACAGCCAGGGCAGGATTTGAAACACCTGCCGACTTCAGCCTGTCCTGTAAGCTCACGATGATGAGCCCACCCCGATCCAGTTTAATATCCCCTCAAAAGCATGCCTCAGGATCTCAAGCGCTCAGCTGTGGACATCAGTGAGCTCCCAGACAGAGCACTCAGGGAGCGGGTGGACCCTGGCCTGGACAGAGCACTCAGAGCGGGTGGACCCTGGCCTGGACAGAGCACGCAGGGAGCAGGTGGACCCTGGGTCACCACCGTGTAGGCAGCTTCACTCAGAATACAAGAGGATGGAGGAGAAGGCCGCAGAGGCAGATACAGGGAGAGGGCTGAGACCCTGAGTGGGCTGGGGGCGGGCCCTGGGCCGGGGAGGCATGGAGGTGGGGAGGGGAGTGGATGGAGCTTAGGCAGACTGGTGAGTTTGGGTGAGGGTCTGTGGCAGGAAAGCCCCTCAGCCTCTGAGATGCAAGCACCTTTGCACATGGGGATGTGGGGATGTGGGGATGTGGGGACATGTGGGGCTCTCACTGTTCGTCTCCCAGGCTGTGAAGAGCAGTGGAAGTCTGGGCCTGCAGGGAGCTTTAGTGGAAGGACAGAGGCTTCACGAGAAATAAGTGCAGATTTATGGTCAGATGGGGTTAAGAGCTAGAAAGCAGGACGAGGGGTAGAGATGGAGCGACTGGGGTGCTGTCTGGAGGCCTGGTGGGGGAAGCCCTCAAGCCCTGCACTAAGGGAGGTGTGGCCCTACAGAGCCCTGGGAAATTCCAGGCAAGGCCAAGTCCTCAAGGGGCCACTCGGTCGGGGTCCAGTGGTGGCTCCTGTTTCTCTGATGAAGGGGAGGCAGGGGGTTGGGAGGAACCTGGCAGCAAGGGGACTGGGGGAAAGGTGGGTCCCTAAGGGTACTGGGAGGGGAGCCGACCAAGGGACGGTCCCAGGGAGGAGGACAGCTGGACACGAGGCCTGGGATCCAGGCTCCCCGAGGCCACTCTTCACTTCAGGGAGTTTCTGACCTTCTGGACCCAGCCGCCAGCAGGGGCAGATGCTCTGTGCTGAGCTGGGGGGTGAGTACGGAGCTGAGTGTGGCCAGGATGGTCTAGGGCGGTGGTGGACACTGCAAACAAACGCAGGCCATGTCTGTTAACGGCAGCTGGTGTGGCTGCTTCTTACTGTGTCTATGCTGCATTAAAACAGTAAAAAAAAACCCAGGGGAACCCACTCTAATGATGTATTTTATTAGACCCTCTGTTTAAAATGGTATCTCAATCTATGATCACTTTAAAATTGAGAATGCGAGACTGTACCTTCCTTTGTGTCCTGAGTCTTTGGCATGTGGTGTGCTTTTGACACTGGTAGTCTCTCTGCGACGGCTTCCTTGTCTCGTGTGCCTGGTGGCCTCCTGTGGCCGGTGGCCGCCGTGTGGGATGTGCGGGTCTGAGGGTGAGATGGGGCTGGGCGAGGGGCAGTGATGCTTGGTGGCTCCTGGGAGGGTCTGGTCCTGATGAAGAGGCAGGGCCAGTCTCCCTCGGGCAGGCCCCCTTCCCTCCATGAGTGGGAGGGCACTGTGTTCCAGCCTCCTCCTGGGCCAGCAAGCTAGGGGGTCATGTTTCCTGGATGAAGCCCTCATCTCTGGGGAGAGCCGCAGAACTTTAGGGAGCCGCCTCAGCCTCCTCAGAGCCCACAGACACACAGGAAGCCCCTTCTCACTGGGCTCTGGGCTCCTGCACGAGGGTTCTGGCCTCAGGAAGAAAGTGGGTCTCTGTTCTCTCCTGCGGCGGGGAGAGATGGGGGGTTGTGGAGGTGGGTGAGGCTAGAGGGTATGCAGCTTCTGGGGTGTCAGCTCCCCCTCCAAATAAAGCAACGTGTAACACTTCCTGTAAGCCTCTCCGACTCCTGCAATGTTGGGTATAGGAATGTTGGCTTTGACTGTCCAGGTAGGAGAACCATGTTAAAAATGGCCCTTTTTCTACCAAAAGGCAGGAGCAGACCTGCTGTAAACTTGCTAGCTGTGGGCTGTCGTCTGTGTCTCATCTTTAAGTGCCTGGCGTATGTTTGCTGATGAGCCATCTTTCTCCAGCTGGACCCTCCTGCAGCCCTTACTTGCGAGTAAGATTCCTTTTCTCAGCGCGTGGTCTGTGTCCTTCTTTGACATCATTAGGGGCTGAGCGAGGTGGAAGCAGCCAGCCCGATGGTGCAGTCGGCACAGCCAGGACACACAGAAGGGGACCTGACCACACGCATGTGCCCTGTCCTGGGACCTGGCACAGGGATGGCCTCCTTTCTTCCTGTGGAATGGGAGTCCTGCAGTGCCATTCATAAGGGCTGCTTTCTGTGACTGTGGAAGGTCGGCCACTTAGAACAGATGGAAAAGAGGTTTGATGCCAGGATGTGGCCGCTGCAACCAGGCTCACTCTAGAGACCCCCAGGCCAGCTCCCCTGGGGCGAGGACTGTGGCTGGAGGGCCAGGCTGGGAGGTAGGAGTCATCCTCCAGCGGCCCCTGGGGCACAGTGAATGGACCGTTTGTGTTTTATGAACAGCCCAGTATTGCAGGAATGCAGCCCAGCCCCACTTCAGGGGCAAGAAGGAGCTGAGAGCTGAGAAATCATAATAAAACACCCCTCCCGGGAAGCACTCGCATGAATCATGGCCCAGGTAATAATAACCCTTTTGGCAAAAGCGTTTTCTCTGCCCCAAGCCAAAGTATGTGCAGTCACACAAAGGGCCCTGTGACCGGCTGGCTGCCCCTCCGAGCGCATGCTCTTGCGGTTCTTGAATTCTGTTCTTTTCACAGGGCTGCGGCTGGCGAGGAATTTAGAGGACTCCGGTGCTTCATGAAATAATACTCCGGGCTGCATTTATTTCACAGATACATACAGTTATTGGGGTCCTAGTCAGAGCAAAATAAACTTTAAAAATCTTTATATTAATCTCATTTTTAGTTTGATATTAAGCAATTTCTTTCTCTTTTTTTTGTCGACGGGAATCGAAAATACTCTGCAGAATGCGCTGTTGGCGGCCTGCATGGGTTTAGAATATTGAAAGAGCTATTGACCATTTCCTTCATATTGAGCCCAGCTCCCTGCAATATGGTAACTACTGCGTGGTGGAAAGGCCCAGGCTGTACGAGATCCGCTGCCTCTTCTGCATGTGCCGAGCTCGGATTGGAGACGTTTTTATCTCACTCCTGTGCTGTGGCACTTCCTGGAGTGGACGCCATGCTCTTCCTTCTTTCTCCACTCAGACCAAACTGGGCTCACCTTCAGGACCTCACTCTTCTCTCTGGGACTCAGTTTTCTTAACTTTAAAATTAGAAGGGCTATTTGGGCTGGCATAGGCAAAGCCCTCTCTTGCCTTGGCCACCTCCCACACTTGAATAGACACCATCAGTGGTCTCCCACACCAGGACAGACACCACCAGCCCATCAATGACCCCACGGCCACCTCTCATGCCAGGACAGTCACCACCAGCCCATCAGTGATCCCATGGCCACCTCCCATGCTAGGACAGACACCACCAGCCCATCAGTGACCCCACGGCTACCTCCCATGCCAGGACAGTCACCAGCAACCCATCAGCAATCCCACGGCCACCTCCTACACCAGGACAGACACCATCAGCCTGTCAGTGACCCCACAGCCACATCTCATGCCAGGATAGTCATCATAGCTCATCAGTAACCCCAAAGCCACCTCTGATGCCAGGACAGACACCACCGACCCGTTAGTGATCCCGTGGCCACCTCCCATGCCAGGATAGTCATCATAGATCATCAGTGACCCCAAAGCCACCTTCAGTGCCAGGACAGACACCACCAGCCTGTCAGCAACCCCATGGCCAC
This sequence comes from Cacajao melanocephalus, assembly GCA_963573385.1. Lineage (NCBI taxonomy): Eukaryota > Metazoa > Chordata > Mammalia > Primates > Pitheciidae > Cacajao > Cacajao melanocephalus. Next base: position 16,181 of record CAUYLG010026210.1, on the reverse strand, counting down.
CTCCACACTAGGACAGAGACCACCAGTCCATCAGTGACCCAACAGCCACCTCTCACACTAGGACAGACATCATCAGCCTGTCAGCAACCCCTCTTCATGGAGGACGGACAGCCTCATGACCACCCTCTGCAGAGCTCTAAGGGCAGGTGTAGCTGCTGACCCAGCTGGTCAGAGGACAAATCCTATTGGCCATGAGGACACCCGGCCATTCACTCATTCATTCACTCATTCATTAACACAACCACTTTTCTGATGCCTTTACTGTATGCTCAGTCCTGTGCGGACTTTAGCGGTCGCCCACCTCTGAGCATACGGTAAATGTCCTGCGGACAGCTTCTGACCTCAGGTTGTCGGTTAAGTTAGACGGTATTAGAAATAAAAATATGTATGTTAAGTCTCAGATTAGTAAAGGATGCAATTACAAAGCAGGACAAGAGTAGAATCTCCTGGGGACTTACCAGAAGGAAGAAAATCCTGACGTAAAGAGTGTATTATTCATTTATTTATTTAACAAATATCTGTTTCCTGTCCATGAACTTCAAGGCCCATGTTTGGGCTTTGTAAGAAACACAAGTGTAGAGTACGGATTGTGTTTACCGGGAGAGTGTGTGTGTGTGCATGGCTGCGCACGCATCTCTGTGTGCATGTGTGTGTGCATGGAGTGTGTGCGTGTGCATGTGTGTGTGCATGCATGAGTGTGTGTGAATGTGTGCATGCATCTGTGCATGTGTGTGTGCATGAGTATGTCTGTGTGCATGAGCATGCGTGTGCATGTGCATGAGTGTGTGTGTGCATGTGTGCATAAATGTGCACATGTGTATGTGCATGAGTGTGTGTGCGTGTGTGTGTGCATGTGTGTGCAGCCAAGCACAGGTGTGCATGTGGGTACAGGAGAGGAGCAGGCTGCTTTAAAGCCCCGTGAGGTGTCAGCAGGGGGCTGGGCCAGGCTCTTCATAGGCATTGTCCCATCGACACAGAAAGTCTGTCCCCTCTTTTAGGTGTGGAAACCAAGGCACAGAGAGGTTAAGAAACTCTCTGTGGTCGCTCAGCAAGTGACTAGCAGAGCCTGGATGCAGCTGGACTTCTCTCACCGTGTGTGTCTGTAAAGAATTCAGGCCAGGTACAGTGGCTCACGCCTGTAAATCTCAGCACTTTGGGAGGCCAAGGTGGGTGGATCACCTGAGGTCAGGAGTTTGAAACCAGCCTGACAAATATGGTGAAACCCTGTCTCTACTAAAAATACAAAAATTAGCCAGGCTGTGGTGGTACACACCTATAATTCTAGTTACTCAGGAGGCTGAGGCAGGAGAATTGCTTGAACCTGGGAGGCAGAGGTTTGCAGTGAGCCGAGACTGTGCCACTGCACTCCAGCCTGGGTGAGAGAGGGAGACCCTGTCTCAAGAAAGCAAAACAAAGAATTCAGTGTGCACCATCTCATCACAGCGAGTGCCATGGAGGGTGTGATGCAGTGCTGCGCAGCTCAGGAGCGGAGGCGGGGATGTGGATGGTCTGGGTGGGGGTGTCTTCTAGGTCTTCTCGGTGGCCCTTCTCTGGGCCTGCTCGGATGGGAGGGCTGAGGCGGCAGAGGCCATGCTGGGCTTTGTAGATGAGTCTCGAGTCCAGGGCTTGCCTGGATTTCTACGGCTATTTCCAAGTGCAGGGTACTTTGGATTGAGTGGCAGACCCTCCCCCCACCCCCACAGCAGAGCTGGTGCAAATGCATGGTCCACACAGGAGCCCGGCCCACCTTGTGACTTGGCACTCAAGGTGGGAGGCTGGCCGTGTGTGCCAAATGCTGACCCTCCTGCCCAGGTGCTGGTGAGGGCACAGCATGCATGCTGGGAGCCTCATGCTCCACTGTCCCATCAGAGTTTATTTACTGAACACAAATTCAAAGACAATTATTAAGAATCTCAAGACAGTGACCACAGAGCTGTGGCCACCACGTGCAGGGCCCCTTCTGAACATGGGCACTGCATAGCTGAGTGGTCGCCTGCCCAGGCAGCTGGCCCTGTGGCTGAGGCATGGACACAGCCCCGAGGAACTCAGGCCATTCAGGTGGCTGGAGTGTGCTCAGGTCTTGAACCTGGAGAGGTGACCGCTGAGGCGCCCCCACCAAGGTAAGCTTTTGTCACTGGCCTGAAGCAAGGCTCCCCATCAAATAAGCAACGTCTCTAAAATACCTGGGTTTACCTACTGGACCGTTTTATTTTGCTGTTCTGTCCTTTTATTACCTTTACAAAAACCACTTTTGCAAAACTGTACAGAGAGTACAAATTCTAGAATGAAGGCGGGGGTTGCGGATTGAGTAGATTGCCCGCTGTGTCCACAGTTCTTCATGCTATTCTACAGCTGCCGGGAGTGGGACAAGCTTGGGGGCTGCTACCCCTGGGGATCAGATATTTCTGTGACAGAGGAGCCCTCCTGCTAACCCTGCTGTATTTAAAAGCCCCAAGAAAGAGCAGTCTCAAGGGGAGTCCAGCTGGGGCCTGGGACCTGCATTTATCACAAAGCTGCCTCAAAGAAAATGCCTGGAGTGCACCTCACTCCAGGAGGAGAATGGCCAAGGGCGTGCAGCAGAGTGGATGGGAAACACCTGTACTCGGGCGCGTGGGGCTGGCCAGGCATTGTTCTCTATTTGCATGTTTTCCTTTCAGTTCATTCAAACTCAATATAGTGGTGAAATTAAGTACATCATCAACCTAAAGCTACCAAACCAAATACATAAATGGAAGGATTTGAAAAATCTGTAATAGCTGGGGTGAGGCTGGCCTCGGGCCAGCTGGGCTGCCTGGACAATGGAGGCAGTGTGAGCACTAGGGCCACGGCGGGAGGGCGAGTTTCCACCCTGGGGTGGCCTGGGGATCTGATCCAGCCTGAGGAAGGGCTTGGGTGGAGTCCCGAGGTGGCTGGAGGGCTGCCGGGGTGGGGGGGCTCTAACCTGCAGACGTGAGCCCCCAAAGCCGGCTGTCATCAGGCAGGCTGCGGGGGGATTCAAGCTGTGTGGGAAGCAGGGGCGGCAGGATCCGGAGAGGGAAGGTGTGGAAATTTGACACAAATGCAAATGTTTTACCTTCTAAATCACCTTGGTCTTGCAGTTGAAATTCTCCCTGAACTTCCCACCCCAAATGTCTTATGGAGGGGGAGTCTGGGCAGCTTCTCGCTTTCCAAAGTCACAAGTCATAATTCTTTCTTCCCACTGCAGCCAGGGCAGGCTGAGTTCTGAATGTGCTGCTGAGATGGTGTGAAAATCTCCGAGAGTATCTGGGGGACCTTGTACCTTCACCCCTGCCCAGACCCCGCAGAGACTGGGGGTACTCTCCAGGGTGGTTCCATGTAGGGTTCTGCGTTCCCAAGGAACCCTGTTAGCCAGGAGGGCCCAAGGCTCCTGTGCCCTCAGATGTGATTCACTGACCACCTTCAGCCTAAAATGGCTTTTGAGAGCCCGAGGCCAGGTAGCACATTGACTCAGGCCACACTGAGTGCCCTTCTGCCCTCTGTGCGATGCTTGTGCACGCTGGTCACTGTGGCGTCCCAGGAGCTGGCCTTCCACTGCTGCCGGGTGTCCCAGATGCCTGGACACTCCTGGTGGACTCAGGGACTGGGATACGTGACCCTGCTTGGCACCTGCAGCCACCCCTGGACTCAGGTGCCAGAACCACCTAGAGGCACCCGGGTCCTGCCCAGCCTGTCTCCTGGTTCCTTCTCGGTTCCCAGGCCCCTTAGTGTCCCAAGGCAGCTGCAGGAAGGCACTGCCCGAAGGCCATATTGCTTCCCAGGGTTGCAGCAACAAATTACCACATACCCAGTGGCTTAAAGCAACACTCATTTACTCTCTTACCCTTCTGGCTCAGGAGTCCACAGGGGATCCTTCTGGGGGCTCTGAGGGGAAAATACATTGCTTTGTCTTTTCTGGCTTCTGCAGACGCCCTGCATTCCTTCATCCATGGCCCTCCCCCTCCTCCATCACTCCGGCCTCTTGCTTCTGTGGCCATGTCACCGACTGCAGGGCTGCTGTGGGCTGTGTGGCCGCCTCCAAAGACATTCTCGCCCTAATCCCCAGACCCTGAGACCGTAACCTCATATGGCAAAAGGATGTCTTGGTCCAGTGGTCCAAACCTTTTTGGCATAGGGGACCAATTTCCTGGAAGACAATCTTTCCACAGACCCAAGGGGAGGGGGGATGTTTTGGGACAAAACTGTTCTGCCTCAGATCATCAGGCATTAGATTCTCATAAGGAGCAGGTAACTCAGATCCCACGCAGTTCACAGGAGGGTTCGCGCTCCGATAAGAATCCAATGATCTGACAGGAGGCCGAGCTCAGGCAGCACAGGCGCTAAGCCTTGCTCATCCGCCCTCACCTCTTACTGTGCGCCCGGTTCCTAACAGGCCACGGCCAGGGGTTCAGGGACACCCCTAGTCCGTTCTGGCTGCTATAACAAAACACCGTAGATTGAGTGGCTTAGAATCAACAGAAAGTATTTCTCACAGTTCTGGAGCCTGGCAAATCCAAGATCAAGGCACTGGCAGATGTGGTGTCTGGACCCCAATTCTGGCTTGCAGGCTAGTTACCTTCTCCCTCTGCCCTCGCAGGGTGGAAGGGCCAGCCCAGGCTCTGGGGCCCCATAATGGGGCTTTAATCCCATCCACAGGACTCCACGCTGTGACTTTGTCACCTCCCAGAGTCCTGGCTCCTGACCCATCACATTGGGAGTTGCGTTTCAACATGTGCATTCTGGGAGGACACAGATCACAGCAAGGGGCTTTGCGGATGTGGTTGGGTCAAGGGTTTTGGGATGGGGAGGTGATCCTGCAGGGGCGCTAGAGGCTGGGAACGGCAGGGAAAGGCATTCTCCTTCAGGACCTTCACAAGGATCCAGCCTTGCTAGCAACTTGATTTTATCCCAGAGAGACTGATTTTTTATTTCTGAGCTTCAGACTGTGAGAAAATAAATTCCTATTGTTTTGAGCCACTAAATTGTGGTAATTTGTCACAGCAGCGAGAGGAAGCTGAAGCAGGTGGCCTCAGCATTCCACATAGGAGGAACTTAGGGAGGCGGCTGAGGTTTTCACTTGAAGCTGCCTGTACTTGCAGACGATTTTCACTGAGAATTGATGTGATTTAGGGTGCTAGGGCTGTGCGTGTGTGAGACGAAGATTCAGGGCTAATGCCCTCCCCAGCACGATTGCCAACACCCATCCCCAGACGTTCGCATTTTCCTGCCAAGGCTTATATTAAATAACAGCATTTGCTGAAAAGTCTCAATCTTTATCTTGGCTCTAACTCCACACCTATCTAGATTTTTGGAAACTTTATTTCTTTAAAAATTTACTTGTTCTTTTTATCAGTTATAAATGCAGAGAATTTAAAGGCAAAGCAGACAGGCCTTGCCACAGGCCTGTCTGACAGCTCCTCCTTCTCGGGGCAAACGCTTTGAGTCTTTCAGCCAATTATTTTCATATTTACCTGGTATATCTTAGAATAACATGTTCCTGTTGCCACTTCTGGTTTTTCACCTTGGATATTGTCTGCTGGCTTCCTCCAGGGCAGGCTCCAGTTCTCTCTTCACCCTTGACCCACATTCTGTTCTCTGCTCTCCCCTCCCTCCCCACCTCCTTCCCCCCCTCCTTCCTTCCTCTCTCTTTCTCTCCTCTTTCTTTCTTCCTTTCCTTTCTCCTTCCTTCCTTTTTCTCTTTTCTTTCTCTCTCTCCCCTTTCCTTCCTTTCTTTTCTTTCTTTCTCTTTCTCTCTCCTTCCTTCCTTCTCTTCCCCTCCCTCCCTTCCTTCCTTCTTTTCTTTCTCTTTCTTTCCTTCCTTTCTCCTTCCTTTCTTCTCTCTCTCTCTTTTCTCTCTCTCTGTCTCTCTCTCCCTCCCTTCCTTCCTTTCTTTTCTCTTTTTCTCTCTCTCTCTCTCTCGTCTCTTTCTCTCTCTCTCCTCCCTCCCTCCCTCCCTTCCTGGTCTGGGGGTGTCCCTGCCCCTGCACCCCTCCACTCCATCCTGCCCTCCATGTTCCCTCTCTGCTGGTGGACTCGCTGGCTCTTTGGTGGCTCCTGTCCTCCAGGAAGCCCCTGAGAAAGGGTGCATGGGCGATGACTTGGGAAGATCCTGTAATTCTGAAAATGTCTTTCTTTTCTACAGTTTGGGCTTAGAGTTGCAGATTGGAAACCATTTCCCTCAGAATTCTGGGGGCACTGCTCCTTAGTTTCCGGCTTTTTTTTTTTTTGAGACAATCTCACTCTGTCATCCAGGCTGGAGTGCAGTGGTGCAGTTTTGGCTCACTGCAGCCTCTAGCCTCTGAGGTTCAAGCAATTCTCATGTCTCAGCCTCCCAAGCGGCTGGGATTACAGGGGCGCACCACTATGCCCAGCTAATGATTTTTGGATTTTTTTTTTTGGTAGTAGAGATGGGGTTTCGCCATGTTGCCCAGTCTGGTCTCAAACTCCTGAGCTCAGGCAATCCACTCGCCTTGGCCCTGCAAAGCGCTGGGATTACAGGCGTGAGCCACCGTGCCTGGCTGGTTTCTGGCTTCTGAGGTTGTGGTTGAGAAGTCCTAGCATCCTCCTGGTTCCAGTCCATTGTGAAACCGCCTTTTCTCTGGAAACTTGTAGGAGCTTGTATTTGCACCCGGGTTGTAAATTGTCACAGGAGGAGTCTCTCAGTGGGTCTCCCTGCACGACGCCCACAGGGGATTGCTGGGCCCTTTGATGCAGGAGAAAACAGCCTCGGCTTTTCTTCCAGTGTCATCTTTCCTCTGACTTGCTGCGGGCCCCACTGTTGTTCTCTATGAGAGCTTTCCTCAAGACTGTGGTGCTCTTCAGCTGCCTGCTCTCACCTAAGAGAGAGATGTGAAAAAACATGGATAAGCTCTGTGTGTGTGTGCGTGTTGGGGTGGGGGTAAAGTTGGAGATTTAACAACAAAAATTACTGAGAGCCCAGTTAGATTTGGAAAACTTTTTTAGTTAAGTATGTTCCAAATATTACATGGGACATACTTATACTAAAAAATGATTTGTTGTCGATCTGAAATCCACATTTTTCTGGGTCCTGTATTTGACCTGGGTGCTGCTCAGTTGCTTCAGGGTGGGGTGTTGGAGCAGCGCCTGGGCTGGGCTGGAGGGTGGCCGATGTAGCCACATCTTTAGGTCTTTCTTATTGGAGGGCGAGTCTGACGCAGCCCTGGGGGCCCGCTGGGTTTGCAGTGTGGGTCTGTGCACAGTTTGTGTAAGATCTGTTTACTCTGCTGTCTTCAGCACGGCCCCCTCACCCTCTCCGCTGACCCTCAGTGTCACCCTCTCCAGGGAATGACACAGCTGGTCTTCTGCTGGGCCACAGGCAGGGGACAGAGAGAGCCCAAAGTGTCTTATGCAGGCCTGTGACCGCCCCTCTGTGCACGGCCCCTTTCCCGCCCCCAGAGGTGGTGGAGCCACCTGCGCCTGACCTCCCAGGCCTCCCCCAGGTAGCTGGGCCGCCTCTGGGCTGTGGTGCTGCTGGCTGAGGAGTCAGCGTTCTGATCTCCTGGGAGTTCCACTTGCGCAACGCTGGTGGCTGCAGCCTCTCCTGGCTCTCTTTGTCTTTCTGGATTGATGCCATTAAAGGTCCCCTGCTGCTCCCTGCACTGGGCTTCTGGAGAGGGTGACTAAATGCCTTTGTTTTCTGCAGGAGCCCACCCGGTTTCATTCCTCCTCCCAGAGTGTGTTTCGTCAGCTGCATCTCCGAACAGCGGTAACCGCGGCCGTCCGTCATGTCATGGCTGCCGGGGCGCTTCCCTCAGCCACCCTGGAGGCAGGACTCAGGTCCCAGTTTTTAGGTGAGAAAAGTGGCTTCCGTGAGTCAGTGGCTTCAGTCTCACCCCGAGGTCCCACAGCGAGGGAGTGGGTGCGGGGCCCCTGCACTTGACCTCTGCCCTGCGGCCTCTCTGGGGTCTTTGTTACTTCGCTCTGGTTGGGGCAGTTGGCCTTCCTCAGTTTCTACTCGCACAGCTGGGCAGGCCTGCCCGGTGCCCGCTTTGTGGCTTGCCTGCTGGGGCAGGTGACGGAGCGCGAGCACCCACTTAACCTACTAGAAAGGGGTCCCTGGAGGCGGGCGCCTCAGGGAGTGGGGAGAGCCAAGGGCTGTGCCTGCCTCCGCCTCCCACCACCCCAGGCCCTTCTCTAGCACGGCCTGCTGGGGTGCGCGTCAGCACAGAGGATTCCAGAAGGTCTCACCACTTGGCTGCCCTCCTTCGGGTGTTTTTTCGTCTTGATTTCTTTTGGGAGGCGTCTAGATAATTTTACTTTTTAAATAAGCCTTGTACCTTCTCACTCTTTAAACACCACAAATTGGGCGGCATTATTGAAACAGAAAAACCTTTCCAGACCATGACTTTCCTGTTGCTCAATGGAGGAGGCTGATTTTGAAAATTTATGTCGTGCGCACTTTGTGTGAACAAACTGAGCAATCTGAATCAGCCTGGGTGCCTCTCTGCGCTCCTTCGTGTCTAACGCTGACAGTTCTGTGGAGAAGCTAAGTCTTTCCGGTTCTGACGTACCCACACCCCTCCCTCGTGTAAAATTTAATCATGTCTTATTGCATCGGGTATTAACACTCATAGTTTATTGGGGAGTTTTCTCTGGGGCCTGCTGAGCATGGGGTTGTGAAGTGATGCTGGGGTGGATGGAAGGAGGTGACATTAAAGTCCAGACACTATGCAGGGACCAAATATTCCCCCAAATTCTGAGGGACACACCCGCTCCCAGCCTCACGGTTCCCATCTGGGACTCAGAGGTGGCCTTTCCTGTCCCTCCCGCTGTGGGAGGCATCCCGGAGCTGTGTGCGAGCTGCCCCTGGAGCTCCTGGGACCAGGTCCCAGGGGATGCGGATGTGCTCAGGCCCAGTGGGGGGCGAGTCTGCAGGGCCACATTCAGATGTGACAGCACCAGGGAGGGCCAAATCATGCATGACCCCATGGGGCAGGACACCCCCAAGGGGCCACCTGCGGCTGGCTGGCAGATGGTTCCACACTCCACTGTCGTCAGCACTTCTCAGAGGAGGGCTGGGCCCTGGGAGGGGCTCTTGTGGGGAGTGGGGACACTGGCATACTGTGGGGGACAAACAGTGAAGTGGCTGCATCTGCAACGCCAGACGGCCTTCCGGAACCTCCAAAAGAGTGGCCGGGACCGCCGCCCGGTGTCCAGGGGCAGTGCTGAGGCCAGGCCTGGTGTCCAGGAGCAAGAGACCTGGGCAAAGAGCCCTCAATGAGATCCCATGTTCTCTTGCGTTCAAGCAAGACCCCAGGCTGCGGTGTGGAGGCCGGTGAAGCTGGCAGGTGCTTCCGTCTGGAGCTGGGAGGCAGGGGGGCCCCTCCGAGGGTTGGGAGTGTGGCGACCCTGTCTGGAGCTGGGCAGCCCTTGATCCCTGGTACTTCTGGGCTTAGAGGATGCCTTGGCTGCCTCAGGATTGGCCTCAGCTACTCTTCTGGCTGTACTGGGAGCGAGGCAGGCTTGGAGGGGTTGGCTCAGGAGCCCTGACTGATGTCCTATGATCACCTTGGAGACATTCCCCTTGGCCAGGTTGGTGGCCACCTTGTGTGGGTGTTGGGTGCCAGGCACTCAACTCCACTGCGTGGCAGAGAGGACACAGCTTCTAGGTCCAGATAGCTGTACGCAGGTGTGGGGGTAGAATGGCGGCCCTGAGAGTGATGTGTCCAGAACATGAGAATGTGACCCCATGGGCAAAAGCGTCTACACAGATAAAATTAAGTGTCTTAAGATCATCTTGGATGAAGGTGAACCCTAAATCCAGTGACAAATGTCCTTGTAAGAGACAGAAGAGGACAGACACAGACGTGAGGAGAAGGCAACGTGAAGACAATGCCGGGCGTGGGAAGGACAGGGAACAGCCAGGAGTGCTGAGAGCCCCCAGGAGCTGGAAGAGGCTAGGAGGACCCTCCTCAGAGCATCCGGAGGGAGCATGGCCTGCTGCGAATTGGACCTTTGAACTCCAGAATCGGTGGTGGGGGGGGACGATTTTGTTGTTTTAAGCCATTAAATAATAAAACAGACAAGAAAGAAATTCAGGGAGTTGCCATGTGGATGCCACGTGGTGGCTGTGCTGGTGGTAGGGAGTGTATGCATGTGCATATATTCGTGTATGTGTGTGCACGTGTCTAGGTGTGTGTACATGTACATGCCTGTGCGGGCAGGCAGGGGATTCAGGTTCCAGGGTGCCTGGGTGATTTTTGGGAGGGCAGAGTCTCCTGGTTGGCCTTGGTTTTGGAAGCTTGGCTTCAGCTGCAGTTAGGATGTCCTGGAGCAGGGGGTGGCCATGGCAAGAGATGGACAATGGACACTGGCCCACGGCCCATAGCCTACCCACTCTTCCTCCTCCACCATTCTCGGAACATCCATGATCCTCAACACAATTAATGGCCACGAGATCCCAGAAGTCACCCAGGAGCCTTTTCAGCCTTGTTCCATGGGAGGCTGAGCAGAGAGGCTCAGGATTCTCACATCCCGTGTGACCCATGTGCAGGTGAGGGTTGAGGGTGTGGTTGGGGTAGAGACACTGGTTCTCCAGAGGGCAGAGATGGAGAAGAAAAGGTGAATGTTTCCCCTCTGCTTAATGCCTGACCGGGGCTCCCCTATTCAGTCTCCGAGAAGGAGCCCCTGACGTGGGGCTGGGACCACTGGAGAAACCCAGCCCAGCGATAGGCAGCTTAGGTCACCAGACCCTGAGGGAACAGGGAGGACAGCTCTGCTCAGCACGGCAGCCACCTCTCCCGTCACTGTCCTCATTGATCATCTATCTGTATTCATCTTCCTCTAACATCGGGCTGTCCTGGCTTTTTTTTTTTTTTTTTGTTCCCGGCTCCCAGGCCTGCAGGTCCCATGTCTGAGCTCAGTCCCATGAGCTGTCTCAGTTGGGTTTTCTGCTCAGGGTCTCCCAAGACTGAACTTCTGGGGTGGAGAGCTCTGGGCAGAAGTGGCTTTCCAGCTCATTCAGGTTGCGGCCGACTTCCAGTCTTTGTGGCAGGAGGATGGAGGTCCCCACCCTGGTGGCTGTCGGCTGGGGCCTGGCCTTGGCCCTGGGGCTGCTTGTGTTCCTCTGCAGGCCACACTTCCCCAGTTCCTCCTGCCTTCTGGGTTCTCTGCCTCTCCGGCTGCTGCGTCTTTCACACTGGCCCTCTTGTCTTCCTCTTCCGCTTCCGAGGGCTCGTGTGATTACAAGATTCAAACGGCCTGTGCTCTTGCCTGGATGGTTGGGTGAGGCCCGCTGTTCTACTGACTCACAGACGCCCAGCCCCGCCTTGTGCCAAACCCTGCACCTTCGCGTCTGGAGCTGCTCCCATCCCACCGTGGCTGCTGGCTGAGGGCATTGAAGGTGCTGGAGGAGAAGCCTGGTGAGGGATGATGTCATCACAAGGTCATGTGGGCGGGAGAAGCGCGCCTGGCGAGGATGATGTCATCGCAAGGTCATGTGGGCGGAGCCTGCTTTCCTTTTGTCTGCCACGTATTTTGCTCACTCTTTTACTTTCAGCTTTTCTGAGTTTTTTGTTTGTTTTGTTTTAGGGCAGGAGTCAGCGATGTTTTCTGTAAAGGGACAGATAGTAAATATTCTAGGCTTTGTGAGCCATTCGGTCCACCTCACACATACTTAACTCTGCAGTGTTGTGAGAGAGCTGCAGTGGTTACGACTCTGTTCCAATAAAGCTTTATTTACACAAGCAGGAGGTCAGGCTGGATTTGGAACAAAGGCGGTTTGCTGAGCCTTGTCTGTTTAAGGGCTGTAATTTTTATTTTTATTTATTATTATTATTTTTTGGGGATGGAGTCTTGCTCTTGTCGCCTAGGCTGGAGTGCAGTGGTGTGATCTCAGCTCACTGCAGCCTCTGCCTTCCTGGTTCAAGCGATTTTCCTACCTCAGCCCTCCGAGTAGCTGGGATTACAGGCACCCACCACTATGCCTGGCTAATTTTTGTATTTTTACCAGAGACAGGGTTTCACCATGTTGGCCAGGCTAGTCTCAAACTCCTGATCTCAGGTGCTCCACCCACCTCAGCCTCCCAAAGTGCTGGGATTACAGGTGTGAGCCACCGTCCCCGGCAGGGGCTGTAATTTTTAAATCACAGTGCTGAGTTTCAGAAAGGTTGAATCTGAGTGATTTTTTTCTTTAAAAAGTTTAGTGTGGCAGATTAAAGATGGCCTCAAAGTCTCTGACATTCCTTCTATCAGGAGGTGGGGTCAACTCCCACTCCTCACAAATCTGGAAGGATTCTATGGCTTAAAAAAAAATTGGCTTTATTGAGATATAATTCACATACATATGTCTAAGCTGATATCTCATACAACTTAGCCTGCTGTGGTCTGAATGTTTGTGTGTCCCGCAGATTCATATATTGAAAACCTAATCACCAAGGTAATGGTGTTAAGGGTGGAGACTTTGGGAGGTGATTAGGTGAATGGGGATAGCACCCCTTTAAAGAGGCCCCAGAGAGCTATTCTTCTTCCTCTTTTCCACCATGTGGGGACGCAGCTAGAGGGGGCCACATATGATCCAGAAAGTGGGCCCCTAGCAGACACTGAATCTACCAGTGCCTTGACTTTGGATTTCCCAGAACTGTAAGAAATAAATTTCTGTTGTTTTCAAAGCTACCCAGTTGTTGGTATTTTGAGATAGCAGCTTGAACAGACTAAGTTGCACCCCTTTAAATAATACAATTAAGTGTTTGTTGCACATTCACAGAGTTGTGCAGCTGTCATCACAGTTCATTTTCGAGCATTCTGATCCTCCTTAGTTACCACCTCCTCAGCTTCACCCTTCCCTGCAGACCTAAGCAACCACGGATTTACTGTCTCCATAGATTTTCCTATTTTGAACCTTTTCTATAAATGGAGTTACGTAATATACAGCCTTCTGTGTCTGGCTTTTTCCACTTAGTATAATGTGTTCAAGGTTCATCCACGTTGTAGCATGTATCAATACTTCATTTTTTTTTTACGGTGGAATAATACTCCATTGTATGGACAGATCACATTTGTTTCATCCATTTGTCAGCTGATGAACGTTTGGATTTCTAGAAATCCTTGTGGGTGTGAAGTGGTATCTCCTTGTGGTTTTGATTTGTGTTTCCCTGACGACAAGTGATACTGAGTATCTTCTCATGTGCTTATGGGTCATTTGTATCTCTTGTTTGGAGAAATGTCTGTTTAATATTCTTAGCCCGTTTTAAAGTTGGGTTATTTGTCTTTTTATCATTGAGTTAGAAGCCTTCTTTATGTATTCTGAATACAAGTCTTTTATCAGACATATTATTTATAAGTATTTCTCTAATTTGCTGAGTTATTTTTACTTTCTTGATGGTGTCCTTTGAAGCACAAAAGGTATTAATTTTGATGATATGAGGGAGAAAACGTCAAGTCTTTCACAATCAAGTATGAACTTAGCTGTAAGTTTTTTGTAGATGCACTTTATTAAGTGAGGAAGTTCTCTTCCATTTTCTAGTTTGTTAAGTGTTTTTTAAATCGTGAAAATGTGTTAAATATTGTCAAAAGCTTTTTCTATATCCATTGAGAATATCATGTAACTTTTGTTTCTTATTTTATTGATATGATGTATTATATTCATTTATTTTCAGACGTTGAACCAAGCTTGCATTCCTGGGACAAATCCCACTTGGCCATGGGTGTATGTATAATTCTTTTTATATGTTGCAGATTCAGTTTGCTAGTATGTTGCTGAGAAATTTTTGTTTATATTCATATGAGATATTGGTCTGTAGTTTTCTTTTCTTGTAATATCTTTTTTGGTTTTGGCATCAGGGTAATAGCCACCTCATAAAATGAGTTAAGAAGTGTTCCTGCCTTTTCTATTTTTTGGAAGTCATGAATAATTAATGTTGTTTTTTTTTTTTGAGACAGAGTGTTGTTCTGTCGCCAGGCACCAGGCTGGAGTGCAGTGGCACGATCTCGGCTCACTGCAACCTCTGCCTCCCGGATTCAAGCAATTCTCCTGCCTCAGCCTCCTGGGTAGCTAGGACTACAGGCACACACCACCACTCCCAGCTATTTTTTTTTTTTTTGTATTTTTAGTAGAGACGGGGTTTCACCATGTTGGCCAGGATGGTCTCGATCTCTTGACCTCGTGATCCGCCTGCCTCGGCCTCCCAAAGTGCTGGGATGACAGGCTTGAGCCACCACGCCTGGCCTAATTTTTTTAAATGTTTGACAGAATTCAGTGATAAAGCTTGGGTGGGCCTGGACTTTTCTTTCTGTGTAATTTTTGGATTGATATAGTATTTACAAGTTCAATCTCTTCACTTGATAAAAGTTTAGCTAAAGGTTGGTCAGTATTGTTGACCTTTTCAAAGAACTAGCTTTTGGATTTTCTGCATTGGTTTTCTATTCCCCTTTCCTCTTATTTCTGGTCTAATCTTTTATTATTTCCTTCCTTCTGCTTGTTTTCAGTTGGGTTGGCTCTTACTTTTCTTTTGCAAGTGGGACGGTAGGTTATCGATTTGAGATCTTTGTTCTTTTGTGATCTAGCATTTATCGCTAGACATTTCCCTCTAAGCACTGCTTTAGCTGCATCCCATGAGTTTTGGTATCATACTTACAAGTTTTTGTTTCATTCACTTCAAAGTATTTTCTAGTTTCCCTTGTGATTTTTTTCTTTGACCCACTGGTTATTTAGGAGTGCATTGTTTATTTTCTTCAGTTGGTTTCCTCCAGAGCATTGCAGCCTTTCCTGACTGCTGAGTAACTTTTTTCGTCTGAAAGACGTGTGGCAGATTAAAGATGGCCACAACTTCTTTGACAGTCCTCTTTTCAAGAGTTGGGGTCTATGGTTCCCTTCCCTTGGAATTTAGACAGGCTCTATGACTGTCTTGATCAACGGAATGCAGGGGACTTGATATTGCATGACTTCTGAGGCTAGATTGGAAGAAACTTTGGTGCTTTTGCTTTGGTATCTTGGTGCTCACTTGAAAGGGGATGAGGGTAGGCAGCATTATGTGAGAAGTCCAACTGCCTTGAGGCCACAATTCTATGATGAATCCAAGCTAGCCACATCAAGAAGCCACTTGAAGGAGAGGGAGGAGAAAGAGAGAGAGAAGAGGGAAAGAGAGAGAGAGAGAGAGAGAGAGAGCTCCTAGCTATTCCGCTCTTATCATCCCAGTTGCTAGGATCACTAGACTGGCAATAAAAGAAGTTACCTTGGTAATTTCTCTCACATCAAAGCTCTTGCTTCATCTAAACATCCATGCAGCTACAGGACTGGGAGACTCATCAGGAAAGAATTGTGTTATTGGAGGTTCAGGAAGGACTGATGTAAACCAGTAAACTGTTTCCCCAGAATCCTGCAGGATTTCATGGAATTAAATACCCTTATAGAGTCAGAAGGTTTAAATGAAAACATAAACAGTTCATCATACATACTTGATGGATAATGGTTAGCTTCTTTTAAAAATGCACCAAATCTACAGAAGTTACTGAGAATCCTAGAGGATGCCATGTCAGGAAGAATCAGAGCCCACACATGTGGGGCCAGTTGAGCTGTCCCTGCTCTCTGCTATTTCATCAGAATGAGGCTGCCGACATGGTAGGACAGAGAAAAGCTTTCCTCTCTGTGCCTGCCCTGACTCCTGACATACAGAATTGTGAGCATAAATAAAATGGCTTTTATATTGCTAAGTTTTAAGGTGGTTTGTTACCCAGCAAATAGAAACGGGAACAGTGTATTTGTCCCATTTATATTTATTGTTATAATTGTCAATTCACTTCAATTTCAGGTGCTTCAGTTTCTTCATGTGTAAAATGGCAATAAGACTATTCAATTTAAGAATTAGGTAAGATAATATATATACAGTACTTACATGTATATTTATATGTTTTATGTAAACATATTTATATAAATATATATGCTTTATATATGTATGTATACATTTTATATATTTATTTGTATGTATATAAATAAATGTACATATATGTGTATATACATATATATGTATATATACTATATATTTATATATGTATATATACATATATAAATATACAGATATATGTGTATATATACTATATATTTATATATAAATATATATACATATATAAATATATATGTATATGTACTTATATATTTATATATATTTATATGCCTTATATATGTATATATATTTATTTATATACATAAATATATAAATTGTATATAA